>JAGKTI010005195.1:0-11757 GCA_018397915.1 Birgus latro | reverse complement strand
TTTTTCTATACCCACCCCTTATTTGTCATATGCTTATCTAGCCTATGCTTGAAACTCACAATGGAAGGGGCAGCAACTACTTTACTAGGAAGCTTATTCCATTCATCTACTACTCTATTACCAAACCAATTTCTACCTATTTCCTTACTGAAACGGAATTTTTCTAGTTTGAAACCATTACTTCTCTTTCTATCCTGTATGCTCACTTTAAATGCCTTGCTAATATCTCCCTTGTTTATACCCTTCATCCACTTAAACACCTCAATTAAGTCTCCCCTTACTCTACGTCTCTCTAGTGAGTGCAGATTTAGTCTTTTCAGTCTGTCTTCGTATGACAGGTTTCGAACATCATGTTTCATTTTTGTCATTCTTCTCTGTACATTTTCTAACGAGTTAATATCCATTCTATAGTAAGGACACCAAAATTGTTCTGCGTAGTCTAAATGTGGCCATACTAATGCTAGATAAAGTTGCAGTATTACTTTTGATGACCTATTGCTCACTCTTCTCGAAATAAATCCCAGTATTACTTTTGATGACCTATTGCTCACTCTTCTCGAAATAAATCCTAGGACCCTTTTTGCTTATTTCTCGCATTAATACACTGTTGCCTTGGTTTGAGGTCGTTACTAACCATGACTCCTAGATCTCTCTCGCATTCCGATTTACTAATTTCTTTGTTATCTAAGCTGTATTTAGGATCTCCAGTGGTCTTGCCTACGTTAAGTACGTTACATTTTTCAACGTCAAATTCCATTTGCCAAGTTTTAGACCATCTGGATAATATATCGAGGTCATATTGTAAGTTGTGGCAATCGTCAGTCGAGTTAATAATACGCCCTATTTTTGGATCATCGGCAAATCTGCTGATACTGCTAGTGATTCCTAAGTCTAGATCATTTATATATATAATAAATATTAAGGGACCGAGTACTGAACCCTGTGGTACACCGCTAGTTACTAATCCCCAATCCGATTTAGTTCCATTTATTAATACTCGCTGCTTTCGTCCTTTCAGCCAGGATTCTATCCATTTTAAGATATCGCCGTCTATACCGTGTGCTCAAACCTTTCTAACTAACCTTTCGTGTGGGACCCTATCAGATGAATAATATCGTAAGCTTTATCGCTATCTAATGCCTCATATACTTCCGAGAAGAATGACAACAAGTTTGTGAGGCAAGATCGTCCTTGTCTGAATCCGTGCTGACTTTCATTTATAAGATTAAATCTTTATAAGTGTTCTCTAATCTTATTGGCCAAAATTTACTCTAACATTTTTCCTACTATTGACGTTAGACTTATCGGACGGTAATTCGACGCAGCTGCTTTATCACCCTTTTTAAAAATGGGCACTACGTTTGCGGTCTTCCACACCTCGGGAACTTCTGAAATTACAGAGTCATTAAATACCGTTAAAAGTGGCTGACATAATTCTTCTTTGGTTTCTTTTATAACTTTTGCATATATATCGTCCGGACCTGGCGATTTTTGAGTTTTTAACTTATTAATTTCTTTCAATACGTCCTTCTTACCAATGTTGATTTCACTAAGAATATTTTCCGTATTATCGTCGTAAATATTTGCTGCTTGAGGGACCAGGTCTAGATTTTCCTTGGTGAATACTGATATGAAATAATTATTTAGGATGGACCACATTTCTTTATCTTCACTGGTAATGTCACCTGATTCTGTTCTGAGTGGTCCTATCCTATCTTTATTTTTCGTCCAGTACATTTGATAAAAACCCTTGGGGTTTTCTTTCGATTCACTAGCAACCTTAATTTCATAATTTCTCTTTGCCTTCCGTATCTCCCTCTTTACTTCTCTATTTAAAATCGTGTACCGGTTATGTAAGTGTTCTTCTCCGCGTTTTATTTTTCTATATATTCCTTTCCTTTGGCTTATGAGGGATTTTAATCTGTTGTTTAACCATCTCGGTTCCGAATTATTCGTTCTAAACGGTTTTGAAGGAATATATCTATCTTGGCCTCTGTGTATTATATTTACTAACTCGTTGTATTTCTTACTAGCCAAACGAGAGTTAATCTCTACACCTGACACCTGACCTTCCCCAGGGATATGGAGCACATTCCAACCTGTTTCCCGTCATATAACCTGGGGTTCCCCACTGAGGAAATATATATAACATATATATTAACTCTCTTTTGTCTTTCTTTCGTTCATTCTTTCCTTTTCCTTCTGCCTATGGGTGACTTTACACTCCCTCTTCTGTATTTCTTTCCTTTATTCTTTCCTCATCCTTCTGGCTGTGGGTGACTCTACACTGAGCGATAACCCAGATGGTTTCCTTTACACCAGGAAACCATTTACTCTGCTGGGTGGTAACCATATAATCAAATATTGGCGCCTGGTGGTTTCGTGGGTATTTACGGTGCTCCAGTCGGATTGAGCCCGTGAAGGTTTATATCCAAGGGATGGTGTGGGGTTTATTGTTCACGTAATGCTACTCAGGGATGAGTGAGGCTGGTCACTCTCATCTTAAATGTCAGGACCAACTTTCCTAGTGTACCACTACCCTCTCGTGTTACAGTTGGATAAATTCCAGAGATCTTGCATGCTGAACAAGGGAGGTTTATTTTTATTTTATTTTTTTTATGTGTCCGACTCTGGGCATAGGCTTCACAGCCCGCTACCAAGGCCCAGTCGTCCTCCTACAATCTACATGTCACCACTTCGGCGCTTAACACCCACCGTCCATATTGAATACATGCTAGGGCTGTCTCATACAGGACTGGTGTATTGGTATTAGCGGGGTCATTTTTACGACATGTCGGCGGGTCTTCTGGTAGATCAGTAAAGCCTGATTTAATGAAATTCAAATCCTTAAACTGTTCCCTGCACCAGCGAGGATTCGAACCTGGGTCCCACGGGACCGCAAACCAACTCTCTACCGATCGTTTACAGGAGTAGCTTGATAGATCCACCCTCAGAGGAGTTTCGCCCCTGACTGACTCCGTATGTGGAGCCGGCATGGGAAGGCTAGCTAGCTCATCATTTTAAGACACTAACTACTTGGTTACATATATGGGTTGTTTTCAATAATATTGTGGGTACAATACTCCCTCGGGTAATTGAAATGATGTCTCCTGACACTATGAGGAAGCAACGTAGTAGGTCATTTATATAAAGAGTGAGGATGGGGGGTTCTACTAGGTATATGAGTACTCGGGTTAATAATTGTTATTCTATAGGAGGTGCAGGAAGGAATGGCGATACATTATATACAGTACATGGCCATGCGAAATAAGGAGAAAATCTAGTAATATGTAAATGGAATAATAGTATGTATACGGTGGATATACAGATATATATATATAATTGAGGCAGTATTTCTAGCAAATATACAATTCAGTAGTTCTGATCACACAAACTGTAATTATATATAATAATAAAAGAATACATGGAATAATGATAGTTCAATTGTGGAGCACACAAGTATTGTCTGGATGAAGTCTATTATATAGAGGGATATCCTTCTCGTTTCTGTATGTTTTTCTCTTGTCTCTCTTTTATTATTTATGTGTTTGTTTCTATAACGTCACAAGAGAGTAATGGTCCTCGTTCTTTACTATTGTTCTTTTCTCATTGTATCCCATTAACTATTTCAGTGTAGTTAGTGTACTGTTTCACTTGTCGCTGTAATTCCTTCTGTTGTTGCAATGTTTTCAGTCCACATGTGGTATCTGATTCAGTTTGCACTGCCATTCACTGTACATGAAGACACTAAGTACGGTCTGCTTCTATATCCTGTGAAGGCTGCACGATTCCTGTAGAGATTCTGATTTCGTGTAATCTACGTTCCATCTTCCTTACACAACAGTGCACTGCACAGAGCATGAGAATGTAGCCTATGAAAGAGATGGCCACTGGGGGAAACACAAATGTTGGATGTACCCTGGAACGGCCGAAGGCTAGAGAAAACTGATCCATAATAAAGTCACTGTCGTTCAGAAATGTCAGCACACGCAAGTTTGCGGAAGTTATGGAAATATTACCATATGGTAGAGAAGTCATGTCGATCGGTTGGAAGATGTCATAAGTGTGTTTACGTACAGACTGGTGGTAACGAGTGGCGTAAGTGATGACAGACTCTGTTTTCACTTTACAATAGTCTGCTGCCTTATGGAGACCACTAGCAGGCACTGAACGAACGAAAGAACATGGACACATGATGGTGACAGAGATGGGGATAGTCAAGAAAAAGTATTGGACGTGGTTGAGGTGAGCATGATGCACTGGAAGTTCTGGAGCCAGGATAAAGGAACAGGCAAAGGGTATGGGATGATTGCGAACTAAGGCAGACTTGCAGGGTGCAGCACTACTAGGGAAAATAACCAGAAGTGAGCAGCACAATGACGAGACGTAGGGGGTAAGGGAGAAACATTTTTCGAGGTCTGTGGAAGAGAGGAAAGCAATGGAAAGATGATCATGGGATAGGAGGAAATATCCTGAGAGAACAGAGGCTTGCAATAAGGAGTTGTTGAACCGGAAAGGAAATTGAATAATTTGGAAGAGGTTAAAAGTGATGGTAGAACGTAGAAGAATATGAAGGAAGACGTCCTTGGTGAGGAGGGTCTCCTCGAGAACTGGATAGTAGAATTCTAGAGAGGAGAAAGAAAACACTGAGGACAAATCGAATGTACAGCGAGCCCATTCCAATTCAGAATGAAGAGCAAAGATAGGTACTAAGTCCGCAGTGACACGTCCATCAACAGCATCGACTAGGATACGAACCAAGGTAGAGACCTGAGAGAGAAGAGAGTCGATGGCTAGTTGGAGATTATCCAGGTTGAGTTTTAGATAGAGGAACTGAGAAACAAAGTTAATATTACAAAGTTGTTGCTTTAGGATTTCGTTGAAGTTGTTCAGGATGTAAGTTATTTCATTTAGGTGGGCTGTAATCCTCTGTAACATGGTGTTCGACCTGTATGACTCGCCTTTGAGATTCTAGGGCCATGGCTAAATGAGCTAGGTCAGATTTGAAACTAGAAAGGTCACGAACTGTAACCACGCCAAATAAGCCACTAAGAATTTCACCCAAGTCAAAGAGGCCTCGTTTCATGCGAGAACGACCTACGGGTGTGACTGGAAAATGTGTCATTGAGCTGAGAGAATTTGTCTTTGATGTACTGCAATTGCCAAGAGATTGGGAGATAAAGAGGGTACCAAAACTGATCTGGATTGTGTTTCCCTTCGATGGCTGCCAGTTAGGACTCGATTACGTCCAACTGGTGTGCGAAGCGAGGCAGGGCGATGGCTACGTCGGGCAAGGGCGCAAGATCGTAGTGCAGGGAGACTACATCCTCTACCACCATTACCTTGCCTCCCAATCGACCAAGGCCCCGGGACGTACTCCATCATCGTCCTCACCCATCCCGGACACTATGAGGGTCAGCACTGCTAGCAGGTAGACCGCTAACATCTTACCTAGAAAATAAGGTTGAATTAATGGGAGAAGTCATGGAGATGTCGAAGTGCGAAAAGCAACTTGGATCTATACTGATTAGTTGATGAATGAGGAGATGTGGTTGGAGAAGGCTCAGACTGAGGAAAAGGTGGCGAAGGAGGAGCAGTGGTAGGTTGTGCAAGTGACTTTTCCAACACCAGGCCTCGTGGAGCACGCTTTAGATTGTCTGCATGCACCCATTTTGAATCTTTAGTTGACATTTTCTGTATCTGAAATTTGTTACCCTGGTGAGTGATCACGTGGTGGGGACGTGTAAGTTTGTCATCCAATTTAGAGATATGTGTAAAGGAACAAGCAAATACTAGATCTCCAGCGTTGATACTGATAGGCAAAGGACACTTATGCTGGCGCTGCAGCATGTCCTTCTGAGATGAAGCCAGATTTGCTTTTATATATTGTTGGGTTGTCTGGAAGTTTTCCATTTTCACCTTCACATAGTCATTCATGTTATAGATGGAGTCTGGCTTTGAGGATAAGAGGGAATAGGGTAGGTCTTTATCGAATCCAAATAAGAGAAAGGAGACTCGCCAATGGATGCAATGATGGAACTATTGATGGAGGATGCCACCTGGGGTAGCATTCATCCCAGGATGCACTGTGGCACAGAGATGTCTGAGACACTCCAAAACCTTCCGCTTATGGCACTCTACGAGGCAGTTTGAAGCTGGATGGTTAGGAACCACACTGCATCTGTTGGTTTTGTACTGTTTGCAGATTTCATTCAGGAGAGTATTGTTAAACTCGGTGTCATTATCTGTGATAATTGTACTTGGTATAGTAATTGGGCAAATTACCTGGTCGACGAAGGCACGTGTGGCACTCTTCGCGGTCTTATCTGAGAGGGGCACCAGTACACAGTAACGTGAGAAGTGGTCGACTGCAATAAATAAATACTCAGCACCTGATTCTGTAAGAGGGAGTTTTAAAAGGTCAGTGGAGACTGTTTCCCACGGGTGTGAAGGGATTGGGTATTGTAAGAGCGGCGCAGGTAACCCGGTTGATCATTTGTGGCGGTGGTACGAAATACAAGAGTCACAGTGAACATTAATACCGCGATGCATAGTTGGCCAATAGTATCCGAGACATGCTTGTCTCAAACATAGATCTTTACTCGGATGGGATGCATGAGGTGTATCATTAACTATTTGGAGTACCGCATATATTAGATCTTTAGGGACAACTAGTTGGTGTACTTCCGTATTGGACAATTCTTTCCCTATAAGTAATGTTTTTCTGTATAAGATATCAAATTTTATCTGGCAGAGTAAGTAAGGTCGAGTTATCTCCCGATACCAGGAAATAAATTACTTTGGACCATACAGGGCCCTTGCACTGAGAATTTTGAACAATCTCGGGTGTTAGTGTGGTGTTCTCAGTTTCGTTTGGCTGCAGTGATGTGACAGCCGCTGCTACATTGTGTGAAAGTGCGTCTGCGACTACATGCGATTTTCCTGGTACATACTGAAAAGCTGGATTGAAGTCCTGGATGGTGACCGACCATCTAGCTAGCCTACCTGTGAGGTTTCGTCTTTTGAACAAATCACATAAAGGGAGGTGGTCTGTCTGGAAATGTACTGGGTAACCATATACTGTGTCTCTGAAATGTTTCAAGGACCAGACCATTGCTAAACCTTGCAGATCTGTGACACTGTAATTACGTTCAGCGGAATTGAGGGCGCGACTAGCATACGCTATTACACGCTTCCTTGATACTTGATCTAGTTACATCAAAACTGCACCAAGTCCCGCACCTGAGGCATCTGTGCATATGAGAAAGGGTTTTGTATATCCGGGAAATGCTAAAACCGGGGCATTGATAAGGCCTGTTTTGAATGTTTTGAAGGCTTGTTCTATGGGTAAGGCTACAACATCTCGATAAGACTGCAACAGATTGATTAACTGATCTTTATGTTGTGGAAAATCTGCACAAGTCAGACTTGAGATTAGGTCAGGTGAAAGAGTCAGAGCAGATCCCTTAGAGTTGTTGGCCTAGACACATGTTGGATCGCCATCATCATTATCTTTTGCAGTAGGTATGGAAAATACATCCTGGCACACCTTTACAGCCACTGGGTAAACCAGATCTCAAATCTTTACATCACTTTTAAGCTTCAGTGGTGCATTAGTGACGTTTAGCAAATACAGGTGACACAAGTTGTCCTCCAACACAGTACATAATGCTGACTCATAAGTTAAGCCATTCACGCAACACGTCTCAGCTAATGTTAGTACATCCACTCCTTTCGCACCTACAACACGAACAGAGACCTTGGTAAACTCATGCGGTAACAAAACTGTGCACGTACTTGTTACTGCAGGCCTCGTCTCCGTGTGTTCAAGATCATTCAAACTTTGTGAGGTAGTTAAGTAAGACGTGTCTGAGTCGGCTATAGTGTTGTCGTTATAGGAGTTTGCAAGGTCCATTATTGAGTGCTTATAGGGTGTATCATCAGGTGTTGAGGAATTAGCTACTTTGCTCCCTGACAGTGGTGGATTTATCTCTTAACTCTCATATGATGAGGAGGAGTATTGCTCTGTACTCTTAGGCAGTGCTGGCTTCAGGGGGGACTGAGTGACTGAGTTAATCTGAGAAAGTACAGGACGTGGTTATTCCATGCTATATACCGGGAACCATAAATGTCTATACTACCACAAGCAGGTAATAGTGCGATGGAGTATTGTGCCATGGTGGCTAAACCAATAAGGGCATCTGCTGGATATCTGAGTCGTTGGTAACATGAAATTCTACAGTGAAAGGGGTCAAGGCTCTACCTAATTGTACCTCTAAAGTGACTTCCCTTGACCTTAAACTCTGAGCCATCTACATTGCTTAGGCGAACGTCAGGTGGCTCAAGGAATCCAACCTTTTTGTTTGTTCCCCTAATGACGTTTAAAGAGGTATCAGATATCAAATTTACCATAGATCCTGTGTCCATGAAAAATGATGTTTGTATATCATCACTCCATCCTAGAATGACTATGCCTGAAGAAGTAATAGTCCCTGCTTGGCGAATGGGGAGTTGATTTTCTGTCGTTACGTTACATTGTTCCGATATGGGCACTCCTCTTCCCCCGGCAGGCGGCTTTTCGGGTAACGACATTCTTCAGTAGTATGAGTCGTACTGTTCTTATGATACTTGCATTCTGGACGACGCGATCGCGAAGGCATATGCTGTCGGCCTTGTGAGTTACGTCGGCTTTGTTTAGGATCGCATCTGGAGTCTCGATGCCCTGTGTTACCACAATGCCAGCACAGAACCAAGGATTGTTTGTTCCGTCGCACATTAGACTGATCACGACCGGCGGTTGGTGATCAGTGCCGTGAAAGAGAATGGCTAGTGTTAGGTTTTCCCCGGGTAGTGGGATGCGAACGTGAGTAATCTGATGAAGTGGTAGAGGCGTGGCAGACCTTTGAGACCAAGGGGCCATTAGTGGCCTGACGAGTGAGGTTCGAGCCTATTCTTTCTTGGATGGTCTTGGAGACCTTAACAATTTTATCTCCTGGACTGAACCCTATCTGTAGGGCTATCTCTCTCTGTCTGGTAGAATGTAAAAATCTCAGGTAACCTAGCAAATCTCCAAAGTTTTTTAGTGAAAGCATAGTAGTTCCATCAATGACTTCTACCCATTGGGTGCCGAGCAACAACTGTCGCATCTCAGAACTAGTGGCCTTCATTGCGGCCGCTGCTTCTAATAATTTGGCATTTTGAGCTGGGACTTTCTTGCCCTCCATCTGGGTGAGGAGAGTAGTTAAACCAATGAGAGATGCGGCATTTGAATCCTGGCAACAGAGCTGTATTAGTTCCTGTCGGAAGTCATCAAATGTTTTAATGTCATCAAAATGACCTGCATGGATCGCGGCTCCTATTTCCGACTTGCCTTGGTGTAACCGACCCATAAGATAAGAGACTTTGAGGGGTTCATCTGTTATTCGCCGATTGTGAATGTCCGTTTCGACCTCTGTGAGGAAGTCGTAGACTGACCAGTTATGGTCCTCGCCCATAAATTTTGGACGGTTTGCATCGTCCAAATAGATTTACTGTGGAGGAAGGGGTGTATTAGCCATGGTTGGAAGAGTGTGAGTTTGGGAAAGGGTGGAAGTTGCTGAAGTAGTTGGTTGAGAGGGAGAGAAAGTAATGGTAGTTATATGCAGCTGAGTTGGGAGATGAAGTGGTGCAGGAGAGTTAATGGTAGAAGTCGAAGGAGCAGGAGTAGAAGGAAGTTCTAAAGAATCATATAAAGATGAAGAGGTATCTGGATTTATGGTATCTGGATTTAAATTATCTGGGTTGCATAGAGTAGGAGTAGTAGTAGTAGTGGTAGTGGGAGCAGTAATAGTGGTGGGGGTTGTGGGCGGGAGAGTGGTATGCAGATGTTCCGCGGTAGGGGTTGTCTGAGTTGATGAAGAATGTTCTTGGTACAATCGACCACTGTGAAGGTGAGTCACTGAATCGTCATCATCGGTATCTAGTTGCTCACTTTCAGTTTCATGCCTCTGGCGAACAGGAGAGAGCTCAGTATATTTGAAATATGACGTGTAGTGAGGTGAGAAAATTTATAGATAGTTATGAGAATGAAAATATTTATATTTACAATGTGAGGATGAGGGAATAGGCAATATTTACAATGGTAATGAAGGCTTACATACACAATGGAAGTGAAAGTGAATGAAGATGAATGGGTTGGGCTTAAATAAATAAGGTCTGAAGAGTGAGATGAGTTACAGATGAAGTTGGCGAGAATGATAATGGAGGGAGTGAAGGGAAATGAATATTAATGATCCAATCTGTAGAGAAAATCCGAAGAATAATCTCTATAGGAAGTCAAGTAATGAGCTGATCAGAATAAACTATATTTACATACACTGAAGTTTGGTGGATGAAGGGAAGTCCAGCTTACTGGAGAAGAAGTTGAGACACTACTTGAATGAGGTGGTCGGGCTTGGTGGAGACAAATTTGAGACGCTACTTGAATGAGGTGTTCAGGCTCGCTGGAGACGAAGTTAAGATGCTAATTGAATGACATGGTGTGGCCCGCTGCAGAAGGATTTGAGATGCTACTTCAATGAGGTGTCTCGGTAGAGAGTTGGCTTGCAGTCCCGAGGGACCCAGGTTCGAATCCTCGCTTGTGCAGGGAACAGTTTAAGAATTTGAATTTCATTAAATCAGGCTTTACTGATCTACCAGGAGACCCGCCGACATGTCGTAAAAATAACCCCGCTAATACCAATACACCAGTCCTGTATGAGACAGCCCTAGCATGTATTCAATATGGACGGTGGGTGTTAAGCGCCGAAGTGGTGACATGTAGATTGTAGGAGGACGACTGGGCCTTGATAGCAGGCTGTGAAGCCTATGCCCAGAGTCGGACACAAAAAAAAAAAAAAAATAGCAGCGGAAGGGAGACGTTGGGGGAGAATGATGTCACAACTGAAGCCGACCAATGAGATGCGAGTTGAAGCATCGGAGAATCACCAACTAGACGCTGAGAGGAAAGTGCTGGCGATAACGTAGAAATCACTGATAGGCTGGCCACATACCCAGGGCAAGGAGGGAAGGACGGTGGCGGGGGCAAGTGGCGGGTGTGGGAGCGGGGCATGCAATGGGTGCTTGCTCAGCAATTTGCAAGGTGTGGGTGAGAGGGAGCGGCTGGGGTGTGTAGGGATGTATTGACGTGGTAATTTATAATCGTCTAAAACAGGAGAAGCGTGAGAACTGTCACTTGACAGTTACTTACTGAATGTTAGGTGCACGGCTGGCTGTATGAACCGATGTGTAGGGCGGAGTCAGTATAAACTTCAGTGAAGTATGCTAGGAAGTTCACACCAAGGATGACGTAGGTGACACAATACAAGGCAGGTGAACGGCAAGGTGTGTGGCTGGAATGTAGATTGAAGGACAACAGAATACTGGCAGTAATGAGTTTGACTGTGTCACTAATCACTGAAATGAGGCAAGAGGAAATGGAGATCTGACTCACCTCTGTCAGCAATTTGTACCACTACCATCTCGTGTTACACTTGGGTAAATTCCAAAGATCTTGTGTGCTGGACAAGGGAGGTTTATTTACAGGAGAATCTTAACAGATCCACATGTCAGAGGAGATTTGCCCCTGACTGACTCCGTATGCGGAGCCGGCGTGGGAAGGTTAGCTAGCTCATCATTTTAAGACACTAACTGTACTTGGTTACATATATGAGCTGTTTTCAATAATATAGTGGGTACAGTAGCCCCAGGCTCCTACGCTCCTCTCTGGGATGACATAGG
>JAGKTI010005194.1:20936-46362 GCA_018397915.1 Birgus latro | reverse complement strand
TTAGGTTAGGTTAGGTTAGGTTAGGTTAGGTTAGGTTAGGGTAGGGTCAAGAATGACTGGTGCTGTTGGTGAACAGTGAACACCTTTGCCATACCTAACTCTTTTTCTGGTAACAATTTATTTATCTGATGCTTTGTATCCTATATTTTAGTGCATAAGATGTGAGAAATGATGATCTTCATAGTGACTGCCATGTCCGATACTTACTTACACTAACCTGCCAACTCGTGAACACCCCTGCCTTACTTCAGATTCATCATTTTCTGGTTAAAATTCAATTAATTCATGCTTTGTGCCAATTATTTATGTGAATGGGGTCTTAAATAAGTGCTATGTATGCCCGGTAGGGAAGTAGGTAGGTGGTTTTCTGATTTAGGTTAGGTTAGGGTCAAGAATGTCCTGTGCAGTTGGTGAACAGTGAACACCTTTGCCATACCAAACTCTTTTTCTGGTAACAATTTATTTATTTGATGCTTTGTATCCCGTATTTTAGTGTATAAGATGTGAGAAATGATCATTTTCATAGTGACTGCCATGTCCGATACTTATTTACACTAAGCTGCCAACTCATGAACATCTATGCCTTACTTACCTCAAAATCATCATTTTTGGGTTAAAATTCAATGAATTCATGCTTTGTGTCCATTATTTAATGCATACGGTGTGAGAAAGGGCGATTTTCATAGTGATTTCCATGTCTGATACTTACTTACACTTGCTGGCAAGTTGTGAGCACCTATGCCTTACTCACCTCTAAATCATCATTTTTTGGTTAAAATTCAGTTAATTCATGCTCTGTGTGCATTATTTATGTGAAAGGGGACTTAGTGCTATGCATGTCCGGTAGGGAGGTAGGTAGGTGGTTTTCTGCTTTAGGTTAGGTTAGGTTAGGTTAGGGTCATGAATGACCAGTGCTGGAGCTTCAGGGCAACTATCCGGACAAGACCACTTTCCGGTCATGCCTTTGGCTCTATTACGTCGGATAATGGGAATATTACTGTATGTCCATGTAACAAGTGTGTCAGTGCCATCAAGTGCTATAATACTGTTGGTATATAATGTTATCATCCTTGTTAGAGATATCAGCGTAACAGACGTGCCGTGAATACTGTGTTCATACTACCATACATTCCCACAGCCGGTAGAGTCATTTAACTTCTGTGTAAACTTGTCACAAGCCAGTCACCAGCTAACCCAGTTTCCTATGTAATGGTAAATGTGATCTTTGTCTCTGGGAATATACTCTGAATATATGTTTGTCAGTGGTTACTGCTGTGTTTTTGTGTCCTGTCCTCTCTCTAGTATACTGACCCGGTCTTGAAAAAGAACCCGTTGTGAGTCTGCGTATTTGGGAAGCGAGAAGTCAACCCTCAGAAATGCGACAGGTAAAAATGGCTGCCTCATGCCTACAGGTAGTACAAGTAGTTGGCCCTCAAATACATAGCTAAACACAAATGAGCAAATACCTACCAATTCTGAATGGTCTGAAATAGTTACCTGTACCACAGAAAACATGACAGCAGCAGCGCGTGCTCAGAGAAGACGGTACCAGGTGTTCGGAGGGTCACCTGTATATCGCACTTACTGTATAAGCTCGGGGAAGCACTTTTTTTGGTATTTTCCAGTGTTTCTCATATGTTTCTCATAAAAAGTAGAGGACTGAACCAAAAAAAAAAAAAAAAAAATTTTTAAAATCTTCCCGGGTTGGGGGGGGGGGGGCAAGGGAAAAAAACCCTCCAAACGATGACGGGTTAACTCCTAGGCTTGTGAGAGCTAAGTCATGTCTGGTGCGGCTATTTTCTGTTAACAATCGTTAACAGCTTTCTGAGAGGTTTGTAGAAGTCCATCAACTGGTCCTTCTCTGATGCTTGCAGCAGCCAAGAGATTAATCACCTGAAGGCATAGTTCTCTGCCTCTTTCTCTTCCTACAGAGACCTGGTCATGGACGAGAGTCTCGTGCTGCGGAGAGGAAAAATCACCTTCAGGCAGCACATTCCAAGCAAGAGACACCGCTTAGGGTTCAATATTTTTGTCATGTGTAACTACAAGATCAGGTATGTGCAGGACATAGTCTTGTACACAGGTACACAGACAGACATAATGGATGATACTGTAGAACAGTCGGACTGTCAGGGGCCGTGGTGAAGACAATGATGGAGAAGGACCTTCATCGTGGGCACGTCCTGTACCTGGACAACTGATACACTAGCCCGATTCACGCTCGGTATTTGCACCAGCAGGAGACAGGTATCTGCAGGACAGTAAAGAAAACCCGGCAGCACATGGTACAGGTGGGCCGGAAGCTGCAAAGGAAGGAGGTGGTGCTTTACCAGATGAACAGTATCCCTGCCACCATCAGGCACCACAACCGAGAAGTGAACTGTTATCGATGGTTCACTGCCCCTGATGCACATTACCAAGACCGTGGACTACAACAGTGAGAAACGGGTTCATATTTGGAAGCCGGATGCAATAATTAAACATAATATCAACATGCAGCAAGTGGACTAGTCTGAGGTCATGATTTCAGGGGTGGACTGTGCCAGGCCCATGATGATGTGGTACAAGAGACTTTTCTTCCACCTTCTAGATATAACAGTACTGAATGCCCACCTCCTCCATGCCAGCACCACGGGAACCATCAAGACCTTCGAGAGGTTCATCAGAGAGTTGTGTGGGGAGCTGATTGACACCCATGGACATAATCATGGGCCTCGTCAACATCCATGTGGCAGTGACAACCTCTAGCGCCTCACTGAATGCCACTTCCCAAAACTTATCACTGCACAAGGAACAAAAATGACTCCCCAGCACAGATGCCACATCTGCCAGCACAGCATGGCCACAGACCCAGCAGAAGGACACCAGGTCCTAATGTGTGAAGCATGACACAGGAGTATATATAAATTAGTATAAGTTATTTCATAAGTAACTGTAATGTATATATAAACTGGTGTAAGTGATTTCATATAAGTGCAGTGTAAGTACCTCATATAACCTATAACTTGTGTAATGTGTCTCATGTGTTTGAGAAAAGACACATTGTGAGTACAATGTGCAAGAATAATTTGTTGAGCATAAAAAAAAAAGACTCATATGTAAAATATATATGTGTATGCAAACTATCTATCTATCTATGGCCTGACGCCCTCATCCCACATAGGGTGGCCACAGACAAAATGCCTCCAAGTCGCTCTGTCACCCACCATTTGCCTACCCTCCCCCGAGCTCACTCCCCCCCTCCCTCATATACCTCTCAACTCTATCCCTCCACCCCATCCTCGGCCTTCCCCTCCCTCTCCCTCCCTCCACCCCACCTGCATACACCCTCTTAATCAGTCTTTCATTCTCCATTCTCTCCAAATGTCCAAACCACCACAGTGTATTTCTCCTAATCTTCTCAACCACATCCATATCCACCCCACAACGTTCCTTCACTTCTTCATTTGTCAACCTGTCCCTCCATGTCACTCCACATGCTCCTCTCAAGTAACTCATTTCCACTGCTCGCGCTCTTGACTTGTTACCCTCTAGCAAGGTCCATGCCTAGCTTCCATACATCAGGGTAGGGATCACGATACTATCATGCAGTGACTTCTTGACTTCCATACTCACCTCCCTATTTCTCATCACCGCTTTCAATGAACCAACAACCTTCCTTCCCTGCTGTACCCTTTCAAGTATTTCATCCCCAAAACTTCCATCCTTACTCATCACACTGCCCAAGTACTTGAATGCACTCACATTCTCCATATCCTCACCATCCAACCTCACTGTGCATTCTGTGACTTCATTCCTCTCAAACACCATAACTTACTCTTGTTTACATTAACTTTCAGATTCCTTTTCTTACACACTGTCCCAAATTCATTCACCAAACCTTGCAACTCCCATTCATCTTCACTCAACAATACTATATCATCAGCAAACAACAACACCAGAATCTTCCACATCTCACCCTCATTCAATAGAGCCACTCCCACATCCACTGCCCTACCTTGCACTTCCTTTACAACCCCATCCAAGTATATATTAAACAGCAAACACTTATGTGAAAACTTGAAAATCCAACAGCATGAACATTATTAAAAAATGCCACTCGCTCACTCAAAGGTCATAATGTGCCCCCGCACATTATTATGATTAGGGACAGACTGACAAATATTGGGGGAGGGGGAGGGAGGGGTGGACCAAGAGAGACGTGGGACGGGGTCGTTGAGTGTGACTCGAGGGTTGGGGGACTGAACAGGGAGGCTGCCAGGGATTGAGCAGCGTGGAGAGCCGCCATTAGGTGACCAAGGCCGACGCATGCAAGCATGTTGGAGCCTTCAAAAACTAAACGAAACGACGAAACGAAATGACACTTCCCACATCATCTACATACCTTCCGAGAGTCACCTTGGGTCATTTGGGATACTTGCCCATGAAGAAAACATAGATCTCCAACCTCAACTCGCTGAGTGTGGGCTGCTACCGATGAAGATTCCGAGTGTTATTCTGAACATTTCAGCCGTTCGCCATGAGCAAATTGACCTCAAAACAACCCTCTAGGCTTCTGTGAATACTTTTATGGCTGCCCTCCATGTCTTCTCATCATTCTTAACCTACTGTATATAGAAAAAAAAAATCAAAAATTGGCCGGCACTGGGGTGCCATGGTCCCAAGTTGGCCAGCATGCAGCAGGTTAATTTGAACACTACCGAAGTTCAGCTGATTTGTCTGTAATTTCCTGGAAGCAACTTATTTCTATCTGTATAAATATTGCCATATGCATTAATCCCGTGAAGGGTGCCCACAAACAAATAGCCTCCATGTCACCCAGTCCCCAGCCATTTCACTGCCCTGCTCCCACCTCATACACCCCTCTCTCAAATACCTACCTCTCCACTTCATCCCTCCATCTCATCCTTGGCCTCCCCCTCCCTCTCCCTTCATCACCTCACTCACACACACACTCTCCTCATTAGTCTCTTGCTCTCCATCCTCTCCACACAGCCAAACAACCTCAATGTATTTTTCCTAACACTTTCAATCACATCCACATCCACACCACAGTGCTCCTTCACGTCCTCATTTGTCAGTCTCTCTCTCCATTAACTCCACATGCTCCTCTCAAATAACTCATTTCCACTGCTCTCACTCTTCAATTGTGTCCTTCCAACAAGGTCCAAGCTTCACTTCCATTTGACAGAATTGGTATCATAATCCTGTCAAGTATTAACTTTTTTACTTCCATGCTCACTTCTCTGTTTCTCATCAATGCTTTCAAGGAACCAGCAACCTTTCTTCCTTGCTGTACCCTTTCAAGCACTTTACCATTCCATCCTTACTCATCACACCACCCAAATACTAAAATGCACAAACATTTTCCATTTCCTCATCATCCAACGTTACTGAACAACCATGGAGACATGACACATCCTTGTTTCAATTCAATCTTCAAATAGAAAAATTCACTCAGATCACCAATCACATCTACTGCAGCCTTAGCACCCTCATACATACTCTTCACGGCCTTCAACAACTTTCCATCTACTCCATATATTCTTAAATAATTTCCACAATCCTTGTCTATTCACCCTGTCATATGCTTTCTCCAAATTCATGAAGGCTGCATACAACATTCTTTCCCTTCTCTAGAAACTTTTCCACTAAGGATCAAAGAATGAATATCTGATCTACACAACCTCTGCCCTTCCTAAAATCTCCCTCTTCTTCTCCAATTAATTTCCTTATTATTTCCCTTACTCTGTCAATAAGTATCCTACCATATACTCTTCCTATTACACTAAGAAGACAAATGCCCCTATGATTACCACACACCTCTTTTCCTTTGTACAGGGGAATAATGATAGCTAATTTCCAGTCCTCCGGGCCTCTACCTTCCTCCCAGGCCAATCTGCACATATTCCACATCCATTCTATTATTGTCTCTCCCCCATGCTTCAGCATTTCACCATACACTCCATCAACTCCTGGGGCTTTCCACATTTTAACTTTCTTCATTGCTTCCACAACTTCCATCCTACTGATTTCTTCCTCTCTTCTCACATCCCTCCTTCTCCCAGTCATTCCCCAGCCACTTATACTTGTATTACTTTCATTCTCCATGTTCAACAATTCACTAAAGTGTTCTCTCCATCTGCTCACTTTTCTCCCTTCTCCACTACTAATTTACCATTTTTATCTTTCACTCCCCAACTAACTTCTTTGGCACCCTGTTTAACTCACTTTACCTCCTTCCAGGAAATTTTCTTACATTCCCTCCATTTTACACTCAAATTCCTTCCAAATTCCTCATCCACCTTCTTCTTACTCTCTCTTACTAATCTTTTCACCTCTCTCTTCCTCTCTACATATAACTCTCTCTTCTGTCTCTCAACTTCTTCGACATCCCTGTTTCTCATCCACTCACTATATGCTTTCTTCTTTTGCGCCACAGCCTCTCTCACCTCTTCAGTCCACCATGCTGTTTCCTGCACTCCCTTCTGTCTTCTCTTCACCCCTCAGACCACCTCACATGCTGCACAGATTTCTTCTGTGAATATCTTGCACACAACTTCTATGTCCCCCATCTGCTCCAATCTATATTTACCTAATCGTTCCTACAATTCCCTCGTATATTCTGACTTTTCCCATCCTCTTGTATCTTTTCTACCCTCCTTGTAAGAACTACTTCCTCCTGTCCTTCCCTTCTATTTCTCCATTTTGTTTGGACTTTAATTCAGGCCACCGCCAAGTGGTGATCCGAAAGTCCACTTCTCCAACCTCTATATACTCTTGCATCCATTACACACCTTCTCATCCTTTCATCCACACACACATAATCAATCATTTCCTTCCGTTCATTCAGTTCACCATTAACCCTTCTCATCACTTGCCACGTATACCTATGGATAATTTTGTGCCTGAAGAGGGTATTAGCTATCACCAACCCCCTCCTGGCACAAATGTCCACTAAAGCACTGCCATTCTCATCCACCTCTGCAGGCACACCCCAATCACCAACTACTCCATCCACCTTCACATTCCCTACTTTTCCACTCATATCTCCAATCAAAAACACTCTCTCATTCCTTTCAAACTTTTCCAAGCATGCTTCCATACTTGTCCAGAACTCTTCTCTCACTCTGCTTGCATGATCTTGCATTGGTGCATACACACAAACAATCACCCACATTTGTAGTCCAACTTTCACTCTTACCCACACAATCCTTGAGCCAACTGCTCCATACTATCTTATATTCTCCTTCTATCTGTTACTCACAACCATACACACTCCTTTTGCCATTCTCACCTACTCCTGTGCATATACCCCATCCATACTCCAATTCTCTCACACTCTCACCTCGCCATTTAGTTTCAGTTAATCCACATACATCCACTTTTGCACCCTCAAGCACCTGTACAATCTCTCTTTCCCAGTATTTAATGATTTATGTAATATGACACATAGTAGCATCAATAACTCATTTCTTGCTTCTGTAAGAATTCTTGGTGATATTTTATCAGGGCCAGGGGTTTTATTTATGTTTGTACTTATGGCTGAAAGGGTGTTGCTAATGGATACTATATCACTGAGGGCAGTGCTATTTGCTTGGTTTATGGGTGACAGTAGGCTTCTGGTGGTGCTTTCTACTGTAAAAACAGATGCAAGGTAATCATTAAGAATGTCTGAAAATTAGCCTCATTTTCTGTGTGTTTGCCATTGTTCACTTCTAGAGAGCCTACTGATGTAGTCATTACCTTTTTGTTTCTACAGTAACAGTAAAATTCTTTAGGATTTGATTTGCACATATTAGCAACGTGAATCTCCAGTGCTCTCTTGCTTCGTTTGATAAGTCCTTTCGATATGCAGCATGGATTATCATACTCTAATTTATCATCATTATTTTGTGTAGTTTTATAATTATAGTAAGCATGTTTTTTGGCAATTAAGCTACTTTTAATTACAATGGACCACCACTTTGGTTTAATATTACCAGCTGGATGCCTGTTACATAGTAGTACTTATGACTTTACCGCTTCATTAAATTTTTTGGTGAAAATTTCCCATTTTTGGTTTGTCATCAGTTTCAGTCGACTGATTCCAATCCGTGGTTGTAAGTAGTGCTCTAAGTCTGGTGAAATCTGCTCTATGATACTCTGGGACTTTTTCTTTCCTCTCTGTTTCTTTCACTTTATCAGTAGTAATATTAAACTGTTTAATTCGATAACCGCAAGAACAAAACTCAGGTCCAATTTCGATATTGTTAACTAGGTTATCATTTGTAGTTAAGATGATGTGTAGGATATTGTTTTCTCTCGCTGGGAATTCTGTGTGTTGGTAAAGGGTGTTTTCTTGAAGATCCATGTAAAGCTCTTGTCCTGAGTGTGCAGTTAGCAGATCACCCCACTTTGTTATTGGTAGATTAAAGTCATCAAAAATTACGCTATCCCCGTGACAACAAAATTCCGCAAATTAATCATAAAGTTCTTCATCTGTGTCAGATGACCATGCTGGAGGACGATAAATGAGACAAATATTTATTTTACATGACTGAATAGTCAGTTGAACGTAACTGGCATCTATGCTGGTAATACTGGGTTTAATAGTACAGTACTGAACAAGGGGGTGAAGATTAGTTTTCACATATGGTAAAACACCACCACCAGTTCAGTGTGGTCACTCACAGCTGAAAATATTGTACCCTGTCAATGAGTATTCTGCTAAAAAGTAACGGTCAGATGTGTTAATCCAAGACTCTGTGATGCTGCCAATGTCATAATTTTCTAGGTAAGTAAGAGATTCTAAATCCTCAAATTTGTTGTGTTGACAACATGCGTTAACATAGACTCTAATTCCGTCCTAAACAGTTGATGAACTGACTTTACGAGTATTTACGTTGAGGTTGCCACTCCCGGATGATCCGTGGTTTTTTATTTGAAGAGGGCAACTTTTTCATGTAAAAGTCCACCAATCCGTGCCATTCCTACCAAGTTCAAATGGAGACCACCTTTCCAGAAAAGGATATACTGCTCATAGAACTGGTCCCACAGATTAACAGGTTGACTCCTGCTTGCATGCAGAAAGATTTGAGACAGTTATTTGTGTTGAAGGTCTTATCACAGAAGCCATATTCTGCATTGATCCTTGGGAGTATGCTGGATAATATTATGCTGGATAATATTACATTGGTGGACTTCGTTTAAAATTGCTTCATCATCTCATGATACTTTGCTAGCAATTCTTCCGAGCTGTTGCACTTCAAATCGTTTGTACCAACATGAATGATGTAGAGAGTTTTAACATCTGCATCTTTTGTGACCTAACCGCAGGCTTCTGTAATATCCCATAGTCCAATTCCTGGAAAACAGTACCTCTTTCTGCTGCTGGAACCGCATCCACAAAATTCCTCCAGCTGACAGTGTACAGTGGAGTCCTCAGTACACCTTGTTTCTTCAATCTCGTCAACCACTTCAGCAAAGATCTGGTAATGATTGTATGTAGCTATGGGGAGGTTCTTCCTCAAACCTTTTATTGGTATCTTACTGGAATATTACTGAAGTAAAGGGGACTTCACTTGGTGAGGGAAGTACAGAATCGCTGGGTGAGGAGATACACTATCGTTTATAACTGCCTATGGGTGGGGGCTGGTACGGGCTCGGTTTGCACACGTCTTCCCTCCTTAGTATTGTCACTGACTCCTATGTTTGTTGCTACAAACTCTTTCAATGTCTCAAACTCTGCCCTGAGTACCCTGAATTTCTCCACGATTCAGCCTAGCCTTCCTTTAGATTTCTCCTCATAATGCATAGTTTGCACACAGGTGATGAAAAGTAATCCAAAAAAATACTGAGGAGCAAAACTACCAGTACGCTCCTGGCAGGTCTTCAACATCGACGGCATTGTGAGTGGTAATATTAAAAAAAATAATAATAAAAAATAAATAAATAAAAAAAAATAAGGGATGTTATTTCAAATGGATAATTTACTCAATGTTAATACAAATGGATAATGTATTCAATAAATGAAGTACTGAATTATGAGGGAGATAAACTTTCCATATACACCAGGCACTCAACATTTGCGGATTCTACTTTTGCAGCCCTCACACATTTGCGGATTGTCCCTCTGTGGAACAAAGACTGAATTTAATGGGTATAATTGCAATAATTTGGGGCAAGTCATCTGCTATTTCTGATATTTCATGCTGCTTTAAAGTCCCAGATATGGTTTATTAGGTACAGTATGTGCACACTTGCTCACAGGGGATGCTTTGCAGCTGTAGAGGCATTTACGGGAGGGTGCACCAAACATTCGCGGAAATTTCAAATTCGCGGGGGTTTGTGTCCCTTAACCCCCACAAATGTGGAGGGCATGGTGTACTAACTTCCTTTACCAGTGAAAAAAGAATAGAAAAACTACTTGCTATGATACAACATTATCTAACTATCTATCTATTGCCAGACCCCTCAATCCCGAACGGGGTGGCCACAAACAAATCGCCTCCATGTCACTCTGTCCCCTGCCATTTCACTACCATGCTCCCAACTCACACCCCCCTCTCTCATATACCTCTCCACTCCATCCCTCCATCTCATCCTCGGCCTCCCCCTCCCTCTCGCCCCCTCCACCTCACTCACATACACTCTCCTCGTCAATCTTTCACTCTCCATCCTCTCCACATGCCCAAACCACCTTAACGTGTTTCTCCTAACGCTTCCCATCACGTCCTCAACCACACCACAACGCTCCTTCACTTCCTCATTTGTTAGTCTGTCTCTCCATGTGACTCCACATGCTCCTCTCAAATAACTCATTTCCACTGCTCTCACTCTTGACTTCTGTCCTTCCAACAGGGTCCAAGCTTCACTTCCATATGTCAGAGTTGGTATCACAATACTGTCATGTAACAACTTTTTCACTTCCATGCTCACCTCCCTGTTTCTTATCACTGCTTTCAACGAACCAGCAACCTTCCTTCCCTGCTGTACCCTTTCGAGCACTTCACCCTCCAGNCACCAACCCCCTCCCAGCACAAATGTCCACTAAAGCACTGCCATTCTCATCCATCTCTGCAGGCACACCCCACTCACCAACCACTCCATCCACCTTCTCATTCCCTACTTTTCCATTCATATCTCCAATCAGAAACACTCTCTCATTCCTTTCAAACTTTTCCAAGCAGGCTTCCACATTTGTCCAAAACTCTTCTCTCACTCTACTTACACGATCTTGCGTTGGCGCATACACGCACACAATTGCCCACATTTGTAGTCCAACTTTCACTCTTACCCACACAATCCTTGACCCAACTGATCCATACTCTCTTACATTCTCCTTCCACCTGTTGCTCACAACAATACACACTCCCTCTTTCGCCCTCTCATTCTCACCCACTCCCGCGCATATACCCCATCCATATTCCCATTCTCTCACACTCTCACCTCGCCATTTAGTTTCAGTTATTCCACATATATCCACTTTCGCACTCTCAAGCACCTGTACAATCTCTCTCTCTTTCACCTCATCATTCATACCCCTCACATTCCAGGTCGCAATCTTAATCTCGTCCTTTGTCCATTCCTTTGTCGTCAACTTTTGGTCAGTCCTGGTCCGAGGCTTCCTGTTTGTATTTTTAGTTAGTTGTTTTTACGGGGTGGGGCACTAACCCACCACCAACCCTTTTAGTCGCCTCTTACGACAAGCAGGGATACTGGGGGAGAATTCTTGAAAACCCCCCTACCCCCATGAAATGTAGAAATACACCATAAACAGCGGAGGAGGAGGAGGAAACTATACCATAATAATATTCAGTATACCAATATACCTGGTGGTGGACTTAAGGTGAACTTCTCCATATTAGACTTCCGAATTTTCCCTCCTTTCACCGAGTGCTTCTGATATGATGACTCCATGGCATCCAGTCAAAAATTACTGCTGCAGGTGCTCCAAATTATCAGTCTGATGTAACCCAGTGACAAACATCAATACATCATCCTTCATGAACACCTCTTTCCATCAGCTTCCTGGAATGTTTAAAGAGAACAATGTACCGGTACCCAATACTCTTCTCACAAAGTGAATAAAGGGGGATCATGGAGGGTTTTACATATGAGTATACAGGGTCTTCTCTTTTGTTCTGCTTCATTTTGAAAAGCTTTGTACATGCTTGCATACAACAGCTTTGTTCACATGATGGTGGCTATCCATGCTACATGATCTCTGGCTACATGATACCTTAATCCTGAGGTCAGTTTGTAAGACCTCATCCCAAGTCCCTTTAGGATTACTCCTTGGTGCTCAACCCTCCACATTCACACTCCTTGGGCTTCATCATACATTCTCTCCACATGTCTGAACCATCTTAATCTCCTGCCCTGCATCAAATGTCAAGGACTTCATTTCCCAGCTGACTCCCAATTTTTTTTTTTCTTTTTTTTTTTTTTTTACCAAAGGCCATGGGCCCACATACTGTTCCTTCCAAAAAAAAACAAAAAACAACACGAAAGAGAGCCAAATTCAAGATCCATTCATTTCAAAATGCCTGGACACACTTCGTTTGAAAGACTGGAGATCATAGGACGTAGGGAATACAGACAGAGGAAGACATTTCCAGAGTCAACCAGTTGCATAAATGAAGGAATGGGAGTAACGGTTAACTCTTGCATTAGAGAGTTGGACAGAAAAGGGATGAGAGTTTGTTGCTAGATGGGTACTACGTGCCCGTCGTAGAGGTGGAGGGATGCAAGCAGACAGTTCAGAGGAACAGTGACCGTTGAAGCAGCGACAGAAGAGAGATAAAGATGCAACAGTGCGGCGAAGAGACAGAACTGAAGGGAATCAGTAAGAGGAGGAGAGTTAATGCTCTGTCATTTACGGAAGTGCTACACATCCATCTGGCCATCAAATTATCATCTCTACACTCAAACCTACACATATCCTCCTTTACTGCAAAATTTTGCGAAGATGAAGCAATAGCATTACATTTCTCACACATGCATCATAGCTACAGTTGTTTTTTCTTTACAGTGTAAAGGTAGTCCCCCTCCATGTCAAGCCAAGTAATAGTTTCTAAGTTCCCTCCACCCCTAGACCTCGCAATGGAGTTACAGTCAGCACAGCAACCATTAGTACTTCTTCATTACTTTTCTATGGACGGTGTTGTGATACCCACTTCGATGTTTATGGGTTAAGCTTCGACCCCTGTTGGAAGAGGCGTCAAGAATGAAAGCAGTGGAATGAAATATCTGAAAGGAGCATGTGCAGCTAGGAGGGAGAGACATACAAATGAGGAAGTGAAGAAGTGTTACAGTGTTGATGTGGACGTGCTAGAATGCATTAAGAACTCTGGGAGTTTGGTCATATGAAGCTAGAGAAAGAGAAACAGGGATGTTATTGTTGTTGCTGGTACTGTGTTGAGTAACCCCAGTCTGTCTGACCAAACAGACCCATCAGCTGCAGGCAAGCAACCGCCCGTGCAGGGCCATCGCAAGCAGTGAATCAAAGTTACCCTGCAGCAGACAGCACCACACCACAGTGAGGCACAGGGAAGAGTGGAGGTTTGGTGCCTGGACTGGCACCACATTTGTGCCTCTCCATCCAGTTAATGAAGGTACCACAGTAGGCTCCACATCACCCTGTTATATGGTTACCAACCAACATTGCAAGTGGTGTCCTGGGTTACAGAAAATCATTAGGCATGTCACTCACAATAACGCCACCTTATTATTTTTTTTTTTTTAATGCAAGGAAGAAGGAACCAAAGGGAGGGAGCCTGTACATTGCTTCCTCAAAAGAGGGGGAGAGAGACAAATTCATGAAATGTTCATTTCATGATGCCACGACACACTGTGTTTGAAAGACTGGAGATCATAAGCAGTAGGAAATACAGATTAAGGGAGACAGTTCCAGAGTTGACCTGTTGCATACATGAAGGACTGGGAGTAATGGTTAATTCTTGCATTAGAGAGCTGGACAGAAAAGGGATGAGAGTTGGTTGCTAGACGGGTGCTACGCACCTGCTATAGTAGAGGAAGGTTGCATGCAGACAGTTCAGATGAGCTGTAACCATTGAAGCAGACAGAAGAGATAAAGATGCAACAGTACGGCAAAAATACAGAGGATGAAGGGAGCTAGTAAGAGGAGGAGATTTGAGACAAAAAGCTTCTGACTCTACCCTATTGAAAGGTGCTGTATGTGGGGGGCCTCCCCATACATAAGAGTTGTACTATACACAGGGGCGAATAAAACCTGTGTATAAAGTCAACAACTGTGCAGGAGTAAAGAAGGCACGGAGTCGGCTTAGCACACCTAATCTCTTGGAAGCCAGATTTTACATGAGGCATTATATTCTTTCTAAGAAAAATCCCGAGAATGAAACCCCATGTGCATTTAGAGATGATGCAGGATTAAACTGGATATTGTTGAAAATTATAGGGCACTCTTGTGGACGATTTTGCTGGGTTGACAGATGTAAGAAATGAGTTTTTGATGCATTAAAAATGACAAGATTACTTTTACCCCAATCAGAGATATGAGCCAAGTCAGACATTAGGTATGCGATAGCCTCATCTCTTGTTTGTTGAAGTAACCGCCGAGATGGACGCTGAGGGAGGCAAATGGAAAGGTGAAGGGTGGAATCATCAGCATATGAGTGGATAGGGTTAGATGTACAGCTTAGAAGGTCACTGATGAAGAAAAGAAAGAGAGCTGTTGATAGTACACAGCCCTGAGGAACACCACTATTGACAGCTCCAGAAGAATGGTGGCCATCTACAGCAGCAGCTACAGAACAACCAGGAAGGAAGCTAGAGATAATGGCAAAGGTAGAAGTATAGAAACCGTAAGTGGGCAGTTTGGAAATTAAAGAATTATGCCAGACTCGATCAAAAACCTTCGAGATGTCAAGTGCAATGGCAAAGCTTTCGTCAAAGTCCTGAAAGGAGGATAACCAGGAGTCTGAAAGGTAGGTGAGAAGCCCAGTGGAGCATCCCTGGTAGAACCCATACCGACGATCAGAAAGACAGTTGTGACAGAAAAGATGCTATAAAAATTTTCTGTTAAGAATAGACTTAAAAACTTTTGATATATAGGATGTTACAGCAATTGGGCGATAGAGGGCTGGGAATGGTCACCCTTCTTTGAGACTGGCTGAATGAGAGCAAGAAGGAAATGTACATGTTGACAAAGGCGAAGGAGTTTACCTAGTCAGGGCGTAAACACAGATGTACAGATCTTGAGGGCAACAGGAGGGACCTCATCAGGCCCTTATGCCTTCTTAGTACTGAGGCCAGTGATGGCAGAGAATACATCAATTGAAGAAATTTTAATGTCAGCCATGAGGAAGTCAGAGGAGGGGAAGTGATGGAGGGACAGTGCTGGAATTGTCTAAGGTGGAACTGGAGGAGAAAGTCTGAGCGAAGAGTTCTGCTTCATCAGCAGAAGAAATAGCTACAGAGCCATCAGAGTAGAAAAGAAGAGGGAAGGATGATGAGGTAAAGTTGTTAGAAAGGCTTTTGGCAAGGTACCAGAAGGAGTGGGAAGAATCTGTGTTGAGGAGTTCAGAGTACAGTATTTAGTATGGATTAAATTATTTTTAGCAGAGCGAAGAAGAGATCTGGCACAATTCCAGGCAGAAACATAAATTAACTGAGATTCAGAAATGTACTGGCTCCAGTACCTTTTGTAGGCCCTCTCCTTGTTTTGTACAGTGTTAGTGATTAACCCGGCGAGTCCTACAACGTACGATGCACATCACTACTTTTTTCTGTGGACAGACCCACCAATGTGCATTGTACGTCAGTCAATTACAAGGCCCACCGTTTGCACATTTTTCAAGATTCACATGTGATTTTTGGTAGACATATGTGGGAGACCTTCCTCTACCTTCTGTCAAGCGGGGATACTGCCTGGCCCCACCTGACCCCCCTCTCCCCCCTACACTCGGCAATTCACCTGTTAGCAGTAGCCTGGCCAGTAAAGACATGTTGTCCCATGGTCTCTCCAATAACGAAATTCACGGTGAAAGCGATTCCTGAGGTGGAGGACAAAGAAATAAAGAAGCTAGAGCAAGAAACAAACAGAAGTGATAAGGTGGTAATGTCGTAATGGAAGGTGCCATATGTGGATGTGTTTGGTGACTGAACAATGCTTCTATTGCCTATATAATTGTGTGAAAACCAAAATAGTCTTGTGCTACACATAAATTCGTACCAAATAAATAAAGAAATACGTAATTTAAAGTGGCTTGAATCAGTTAACCCTTCCATAGTTCGTTTTCTTTGTAGCCAGGTGCCATGAGAATCAAGGAAAACGTAAGGCTGACTGACACCTGTACACCACAGGAGGGCGATTTCTCTATGAATTTTCGATGTTTCTCACCAAAAGCGGAGGTTTGAGCCAAAAACATATAATAACAATTAGTTGAAAATCGGTCGGGTTCTGAGGGTGTGTTGAGTAAAAAATCGGTTGGGACTGGACAGGTTAAACCAAAGATTTTTTGCATCTAGTTAAAAGATATGAGAAAGGAATGTATGCTTCCATGTTTGAGAGAATAACCTCCGAAATGCGCAAGGCACACTCAGATGGCTCTTGGCCATGGAAGCAATAATCATTCCAGGGAAAATCAAAGAAGTACTGCCTGAGGGGCTCCTTATCAGTAGCTCCAAAGTGCCACAACCGACTTGTCTTTGGTGGATCCACAGGCCATATTGGAGCAACAGGACAGGTTAAGGTGGTAAAGCTGTGATTGGACGAGCCCAACAGAGAGAAAAGATTAACAGTATAAGCAGAAGGATTAGTTGTAAGGAAGAAGTAAAAAATGTTGGAACTCTCTCCAAGGAAGTCAGGGATATGGGTAGGGTGCTGTACAAGTTGTTCCTGGTCATTAACAACAGAAAAGATGTGGGCTTGTTCACTAGGTGGATCAGTGAAAGGAAAGAAGAGCCAAAGGTGGTGATGAACATTGAAATCCCCTAGAATGGAGATTTCAGAGAAAGGAAAATGGATAGAATGTATTCCATCTTAGAAGAAAGATAGTCAAAGAATTTTTCATAGTTAGTAGAATTAGGCAATAAGTAGGCAGCACTGATATATTTAGTCAGAAAATGACAGGAAAGCCAAAGCCAGAGAGTGGAGAAATCAGAAGATTCAAGTTCAGGAACACGAGAGCAAGATAAGTCGTTGCGAACATATGCACAACAGCCACCTTTGGCTTTGAAATGAGTATAGAGAAAGTAAGAGGATAGAAAAGGGTTTGCTATCAGTTGCCTCAGACAACTGAGTCTCAGGAAGAGAAGGTGAGGTTTAGAGGAGAGGTGGTGTTCAACAAAGAGAAAGTTAGAGGAAAGGCCGCTAATGTTGTAGAAATGAAGAAGTGAGTCAGACAGTAGTTTGAGACATCTCACTGGGTCATCACCAGGAGAGAGGCAGATGGTAGGGGGCTTTTATGGTTCCTCACCCCCATGGAGACTCTGAGGTTTGTTGATGAGATCCTATTTAACTAATTTTGAGTAGGAAGTGTGGTGTGTAAAGTGCATGTAGTGTGGTGAGGACAGTATGAGGAACTTGTACTGGAGAGCATGCTGGCCTACTCTCTGTGTTTTTGAAATACTGAAAAAGTTCAGCATAGGAGGATGGTCAGGAGCTAGTCCTGTGGGCTGATGAAACAGGAGCTCCAACTCTCCCTGTCATCAGCTTTCAATCCACCTTGGGAGTACTGCCCTGCTCAACTGGTGCTAGAGTAATTAAAAGTGACATGAAGTACAGGACAAACAGGAAGAGAGGAGGATAAACATAGAAAGAGAATGATAAATGTGAAGGAAGAAGAAGGCAGCACTACATCAATTGGATGATTTTTTTTTTTTTAATACCAGGAAGATGGAACCAAAGGCTAAGCCCACAAAACAGTTCCATCCAAGACAAAAACAAAAACAACACAAAAGAGAGCCAAATTCAAGATCCGTTATTCTGAGATGCCTGGGAAGTATAGACAGAGGGAGACAATCCTAGAGCTGACCTGTTGCATAAATGAAGGACTGGGAGTAATGGTCAACTCTTGCATTAGAGAGTTGGACAGAAAAGGGATGAGAATTTGTTGTTAGACGGGTGCTAAGCACTCATTGTAGAGGTGGAGGGATGCAAGCAGACAGTTCAGAGGAGCAGTGACCACTGAAGCAGTGATAGAAATGAGATAAAGAGGCAACAGTGCAGCGAAGAGACAGAGGTTGAAGGGAGTCAGTAAGAGGAGGAGAGTTGATGAGACAAAAAGCCTTTGACTCCACCCTATTGAGAAGAGCTGTATGTGGGGAGCCTCCCCACACATGATAGTTGTACTCTAAAGTCAGTAAGAGGAGGAGAGTTGATGAGACAAAAAGCCTTTGACTCCACCCTATTGAGAAGAGCTGTATGTGGGGAGCCTCCCCACACATGATAGTTGTACTCTAAACGGGGGCAAATAAAACCCGTGAATAAATTCAACAACTGTGCGGGGTAAAAAAAGCACGGAGTCACCTAATCTCTTGGAAGCAGATTTTCCAAGAGATGCAATATGATCTTTCCAAGATAAGTACCGAGTGAATGAAACGCCAAACATGTTCAAGGATGATGCAGGATTGAGCTGGATATTGTTAAACATTAGTGGGTACTCCTGTGGAAGATTTTGATGGGTTGATAGGATTAAAAACTGAATCTTTGATGCATTAAAAACAAGAATGTTTTTACCCCAGTCAGAGATACAAGCCAATTCACACATTAGGTATGCCATAGCCTTATCCCTTGTTTGTTGAAGTAACTGCTGAGTTGGACATTGCGGAAACCGAATGGAAAGGTGAAGGGTGGAATCATCAGCATATGAGTGGATAGGGTTAGATGTACAGCTTAACAGATCATTGAAGCATAAAGGAAAGAGAACTGGTGATAGGACACAGCCCTGAGGAACACCACTGTTGATAGGTCTAGGAGAAGAACGATGGTCGTCTACAATAGCAGCTATAGAACGACCAGAAAGGAAGCGAGAGATGAAGGCACAGATAGAAGGATTGAAACTGTAAGAGGACAATCTGGAAATTAAAGATTTATGCCACACTCGATCAAAAGCCTTTGAGATGTCAAGTGCAACGGCAAAGCTTTCGCCAAAGTCCCGAAAGGAGGATGACCAGGAGTCTGAAGGGTGGATGAGAAGCTCGCCAGAGGAGTGTCCCTGATGGAACCCATACTGACGATCAGAAAGAAGGTTGTGATAAGAAAGATGCTTTAAAATTTTTCTATTAAGAATAGACTCGAAAACTTTTGAGACACACAATGTTAGAGCAGTAGGGTGATAGTTGAGGGTTGGGAATGGTCACCCTTCTTTGGGACTGGCTGGATGAGAGCAAACTTCCAGCAAGAAAGAAAGGTACAAGCTGAAAGACAAAGGCGAAAGAATTTAACTAGGCAGGGTGTAAGCACAGAACCACAGTTCTTGAAGACAACAGGAGGGACTCCATCAGGCCCATATGCCTTATTAGTATTGAGGCCAGTGATGGCAGAAAATTCATCAGCTGAAGAAATTTTAATGTCAGCCATGAGGAAGTCAGAGGGGCGAAGTGATGGAGGAACAGCACCAGAATCGTCTAAGGTGGAATTGGAGAAGAGTGTCTGAGCGAAGAGATCTGCTTTATCAGTAGAAGAAACAGCTACAGAGCCATCAGAGTAGAAAAGAGGAGGGAAGGATGATGAGGTAAAGTTGTTAGAAGGGTTTTTGGTAAGGTGCCAGAAGGAGTGGGAAGAATTCAAGTTGGAGAGATGAGAGCATTTAGCAGGGATGAAATTATTGTTAGCAGAGCGAAGAACAATCTTAGCATGATTCCAGGCAGAAACATAAAAAAGATGTGATTGTGATTCAGGGGTGGGTTGGCTCCGGTACCTTTTATAGGCCCTCTCCTTGCTGCGGACAGCATTAGAACAAGTGCGATTAAACCAAGGCTTTCTTGCATTAGTCAAAGGATATGAGAGAGGAATGTATGCTTCCACGCCTGACAGAATAACCTCCGTACTGCACAAGTCACACTCAGATGGCTCCCGGCCATGGAAGCAATAATTATTCCAGGGAAAATCAAAGAAGTACTGCCTGAGGGCCTCCCATCTGCCGCTCCAAAGTGCCACAGACGACGTTTCCTTTGAGGGTCCACAGGCCGTACCAGAGAGATAGGACAGGTTGAGGTAATAAGGTTATGATCGGAGGAGCCCAACAGAGAGAAAAGATTAACAGTGTAAGCAGAAAGATTAATTGTAAGGAAGTCAAGTATGTTGGAACTCTCTCCAAGGTGGTCAGGGATACGGGTAGGGTGCTGTACAAGCTGCTCTAGGTCATTAAGGTTAGAAAAGATGTAGGCTTGTTCACTAGGTGGATCAGTGAAAGAGGAGGAGAGCCAAAGGTGGTAGTGAACATTGAAATCTCCTAGAATGGAGATTTAAGAGAAAGGAGAAATGGATAGGATGTGTTCCATCATAGGAGTAAGATAGTTGAAGAATTTTTGATAGTCAGTACAATAAGGAGATAAGTAAACTGCGCAGATATATTTAGTCAGAGAATGACAGGAGAGCTGAAGCCACAAAGCAGGGAATTCAGAAGAATCAAGTTCAGGAATACGAGAGCAAGATAGGTCGTTGTGTATATATACACAACAGCCACCTTTGGCTTTGAAATGAGTATAGAGAAAAGTAGGAGTATATTGAAAAGGGTTTGCTTTCAGTTGCCTCAGACAGCTGAGTCTCTGTTAAGAAGAGAAGATGAGGTTTAGAGGAGAAGAGGTGGTGTTCAACAGAGAGAAAATTAGAGAAAAGGCCGTGAATGTTGCAGAAATGAAGAAGAAGTGAGTCAGACAGTGGTTCCAGGCATGCAGAGTCATCACCGGGAGAGGGTTGGATGGTGGGGTCATTTATGGTCCCCACCTGGGAACTCCGAGGCATGGTTACTGTTCACCATTTTTCTTTAATTTTGAAAAGGTAGTACTGTATAGTGTGTACTGTGCATGTAGACTGATGCTGACAGTTTAAGAAACTTGTACTGGAGAGCATACTGGCCTATTCTCTGTGTAACTGAAACAATGAAAAACTTCAGCAAAGGGGGATGGTCAGGAAATAGTCCCGAGGGCTGATGAAACGGGAGCTCTAGCTCTCCTTGTCATCAGCTTTCCATCCACCTTGGGAATACTGCCCTACTCAACTGGTGTTACAGTCTAATCCTCATCAACAACCACCTACTAGGAGGGTGTATGTAACTCTGATATGAGTGAGGCAGTGAGGGAAGAGGGAGAGGAAGGCTGAAGATGAGATGCAGAGATATGATGGATAGGTGTAGTATGTATGAGGAAGGTGTGAGCTGGAGAGATGACAGCTTGATGGTGGAAGACACGGTTACATGGAGATGATTCATTGTGGCTTCCCTTAAGGACTTGGGGCATCTGACTACAGATACCACACACAGGTAGATGAGTTTCAATTGTGCTACCTTTGTTATATGGCAAGCTATCAGTAACCATGGTCTGTGTGGAGGTGGGCTCAGCCTGCAGTTACCTCTCTCACCTCTGGTAGGGACAAGATGTCTGAGAGTGTCCAGACACCAGTGCCTGGGATAATTTGGATTTCCTTGTAAAACAGTCATCAGTTTTTCTGGAGAGCACTATAACCAAGGGACTGAGTACCTTGCATTAATACTTTATTACGAATTGTTACATGTATCCTCAAAAAATTCTACTTTCAGTTATGCATTGACTGGGTGAGAACAGGTGATATCAACACCCACCAACCATATGAAAAGATATGGTATGCTGTACTGGAAGGAGATGGTTTTCCAAAACTGGTTGAGTGCCTAGTGTAGGTACTACCTTGCATGAGTCAACTGGCCTATGGCAGTTATCCTCTTTTCCTAAGTCTATTTACTCTAAGTTCATGACTTTTCCATTTTCCTAAGTTTAAGAAAAAGTAAACTCCTGCTTCCTACACTTATTGTTTTGCTGATGTTTTTCCAATATCCATCTGCTGACACGTATTCTTTCTTGTAACTTATGGTGGAGTCATCCAACTCCAACACACTTTCACTCCTGCAAGGCTGATTCTTTTTAAGGTAGTTTACCTCCCCTGAGTCACTGTTTCATAACCAATGTAAACTGTGCGTGATATGAGGCTTGCATCCAAGTAGACCACTGTGCTTCATATGAGGTCTGCAGCTCGGCAAGAGTGAAACCTAATCCTAACCTATATTAAACAAGAAATATGCCGCCCTAACCTGGCATAATTCAGTGAGGTGATAAGAGCGTAGGCTCCCAGTTGGGTTTTAGCAGGACTTCTTCATCATCACAACCAAGCTCCTTCTTCACAATGCATAACAATAAACTATAAATGAATCAGGAAACATACATCAGCAGGTTCACACTCTACGTAGCACAGGTGAGCCTATGGACACCTTCTCCTCACTGGATTTTTTCTGCATCCCCGAATAATATCACACCTTTTTATCCTCTTCTACATTGCTCAGATAACTATGTCAATATCTAATATACCAGTACCATATATAATAACATAAAAGAGAATATGAAGTGTAATAAATATAGTGAACCATTAAGTATACAGTATTACAATAACTCCAATGCCAATGAGAATATGATCTACAAACTCAACTGAAAAGCCATTAAAGTAAATAAGGGCTGTCCAAATGGAAACCAAACATTTTAAATAGCGCACCAACTTGCCAGCGCAGCATGATCATGACAGGACCACTGTGTAGCAGTGACTTCGAGCTTTAGTCTAACACTAGCCACATCGTGCCACTTCACTTAGTCACTGAGGTACATGCACTTGAGTGAATGTGTGTTCAGTGCAATTGGTGAATTTTCTTCTATCTCTTCTGTTGTCTGAAACTGGCGACCTTTCTGGGTGGATTTCAACTTTAGGAACAGAAAAAAGTCCACATGGCCAAATCTGGAGAGTGAGGATGCTGGGGGACAACAGTCGACTCAAGCTTTACCAAAAGTCATGGATAAGGAGCAAGGTGTGAAGAGAACAACAAGTGCATTGTCCTAGTGCAGCATCCAGGTTTTGTTTGACCATGCCTCAGGCCTCTTCCTTTGCAATGCCACCCTCAAACACTTCAGGACATCCAATAAACCTCTTTATTGACTGTCTGACCAAGTGGAACAAATTCAAGATGAATGATGTCCTTCCAAAAAAAGACAATCAACATAACTATCACATTTGGGTGACTCTAATGTCCTTTTTTGGTTGCAGAGATGCTGTTCTAACACACTGCAACTACTGGCTTCTAATTTTGACACCGCAGCTATACACCCACACTTCATCACTTGTTATGGCAATTTTTAGAAAGTTTTCATCGGCATTCGAACAATCAAACAGCTCCTGACTGACTGTGAAATAGTTCTCTTTTTGCTCATCTGTCAGCAGACATGGCACAAATTTTGCAAAAACATAATGCATCTTCAGTTTTTCAGCTGAAATAATGTAGCACAAACTTTTACAGATGTATGCCTACTTATTCAGAAACTTCAGGGACAGCCAGGAAATGATTTTCACAGATCATAGTAAGTACTTTTCGATGTGATCATCATCCCTGAATGTGGAAGGCCATCCAGATTTGGGATCGTCTTCGGTGGATGTTCTTCCCGAATTGAACCACTGGAACCACTTCTGACATTGCGTATGGCTCTCACAATCCTCCCCATTAGCTTGCTGTAACATCTGAAATGTTTCCATAAAGTTTTTCCCAATCTGAAACAGAATTTCATACAAACACATTGCTCTTTCAGATCCTTAATTATTGAACTTGCAACAAACCACCAAGTGCATTAAGCACACATTCACTCAAGCCCATGTATCTTGATGACTGACGTGGCATGAAGCAGCTAGTGTCAGATTAAAGTTCAAAGTTGCCACTACAGTGCTCCCTTTGTGATCATGCTACACCAGTTAGTTGGTGCACTACTTAAAAAGTTAAGTTTCATCTTGGACAAACCTCATACAACACCTTCCATGGCAGTACAGTTCTGAAGTCATGTGAGAGAGCACCAAGCACATAATATGCAACAAGGGCTTAAAACTGACTCCTGACGCACACCAATGTTCATGGAGAATTCATCACTCAAACCTCTGCTTTCACCACAGTGCTGGCATCCTAATACACTGCCATAACCACTCTGACAAACCATCCCTCAATCCCAAGCTTTCTACTGCCCACTTCACCATCTCCCTGGGCACTCTGTAAAGAAGCCTTCTCCAAATCAACAAAAACAATGTACAGTAATCTCTTAATTATTCGGACGCCCAATACTCGGACTCCCACACTACTCGGATTTCGTGGGCTCCCCACCCCCCAAAATGCCCCAAAATTTAAAAAAATTCGATTTTTTGGGACTGCGTCAGGTTGAATTTCCCGCGCGCGCCGATCGACTGTGTTAATGCGCATGGCGCCTGTCTGTCGGTCCCATTTCCCACTCAGTTGCTGCATCGTGAACAGCTCCGACAAAGGCGGCCGAAGTGATTGCTTTTGTGGTGATACCCTACCTCCTGCAGGGCTTGATGCTGCTCTTCACCTTCTTCATCATGTGTGTGATGATGGTCCTGCCACCTGAGAAGAGGAAGAAAGTGGTTCTGACTCTGGAGAAGAAGAGGGAAGGGTATTGGAAAAGATGGACGCCGGGTGGCCGACATCACGGATTCGTTGTGAATTCAATCTCCCTCGCTCCACCTTGTTTGATATCAAGAAGTCCCAAGGCAAACTACAGCAGTACATGGCTGATTTCGCTTCGAAGACCAAACGAAACGTGGAGAGAAAGGTGATGTTTAGTCCTAAGTATGCAGACATCGACCGATCCATGCTGATTTGGTATCGACAACAACGTGTTGCTGGTGTGTTGGTACGTGGAACGGAGCTGAAAGCTGCTGCTTAGTTCGCAAGGCTTCAGGACTCATCACTAGACCACACGGGAATTTACTGTTATGTACAGTGCAGTGAAGTGATGTGATCCCAGTTATGCAAAAAAAATGTTGTGGAAAGTGTTGGTGAAAAGTGCTGGTGTTTGTAAATTGCGAAGGTGTGTGTAGTGCAATTTCTTCGTGTCAAAGTCTGATATGATAGAGCGAGTTATACATCAGGACGGCGGCTTCCTTTTCGTAAGTACCCTAACATCATCAAAATTCCTTGTTTTGTTCTTTCCATATCATTAATATCATGCATAAACTGTGTGCAAGATGATTTCCATAATGATTTTCATGTCTAACCTGTTTTCAGCATGCTGTAAATGTGTTAAAAAATTTCCCTAAATGTTAATCATAATTTCCCGCTAGCAATTTAATTTTTTCATGCGGACTTTGGGGGGGGGCTTGACTGGGGTTCCGCCGGCATAGATTATGGGTCCGGGGCGAGATGGGGCTCAAACCTGTGCTAGA
>JAGKTI010005194.1:0-15997 GCA_018397915.1 Birgus latro | reverse complement strand
CCTAACCTAACCTATGCTTACCATAAAGATTTTCATGCCTAACCTGTTTTCATCATGCTGTAAATGTGTTAAAAAATTACCCTAAATGTTAATCATAATTTCCTGCTTGCAATTTAATTTTTTCATGCATGGTTTTTAAGTGCACCAGCTATGAAAATGGTGAAAGGCAGTGAATTTCATGTCCGGTCATAACCTAACCTAACCTAACCTAACCATTTTTCTGGTAGCAATTTACATCATTTACTGTATTTGATGCTTTGTATCCAATAATTTAGTGCATAAAATGTGAGAAAAGATGATTTCCACGTCAGATACTTACTTATACTATGCTGGCAAGTTCTGACCACCTATGCCTCACTCACCTCTAAATCATCATTTTTTGATTTAAATTCAATTAATTCATGCTTTGAGTGCATTATTTATGTGAAAAGGGACCTAAATAAGTGCTATACATGTCCAGTAGGGAGGTGGGAAAGTAGTTTTCTGATTTAGGTTAGGTTAGGTTAGGGTCATGAATGATCAGTGCTGGAGCTTCAGGGCCCAATATTCGGACAAGACCAATATTCGAACATGCCTTTGGCTCTACTGTGTCGAATAATGGAGGGATTACTGTATACCTGGTAACTCTCATCTTTTCTATATATTTTTCTGGAAGCTGTCAGACAATAAATACTGCATCAGCACTCAGTGGTCCCTTTGCCTGGCAGAAACTCAGGCTGCATCTCATCAATATCCTCTGTTTGTTTATCATACCTTCTAGGATTCTCTCCATTACCTTCAATACCTGGTCCAAAAGCTTTATGCCTCTATAATTTCCTCTTTCCAGTGCATCACCCTTCCCATTATACACATTTACAATCATGCTCTTTCACCAGATATCTAGAACAACTCACTCATTTATATAAAAATTTATTAAATCAGTAACTAACTCCACTCCTGTATTTCCAGAGACCTTCAAAATCTCAACAATGAACCCATACACCTGCTGCCATCCCCAACTGCATTCTGTTGATTGCACAGTCCCAATATTAACCCTGAGCCAAATGTCAAACACTGGATCTGTCTTCTCTAAACTTTCGTTGTTCCAGTCAAACTCCTAGTTCAGCAATCAGTTGTAACATTCACTGCAAGCATCCTAAATATCCTCAATATACACCACTACCCTCCCTTTATCATTTTTCCCACACTGTTCACCTATTATACCCCTCTTTTCTTTCATCATCTGTTTGGCTGCCATAACTACCAGTATCACATTCCTCTTTTCTGTGTTGTTTAGGGTAACCAGTAACAATCTCTAAGAGTCCAAGACTCAGACTTTGCCTTGCATAGCTACTTCCTTTCTGGTTCTACACTAGTTGTCAAGCATTCCTCCCTTTTACCATCCCTTTTTCATTCCCTAAAGAGTCTTCTTTTCTACCCCCACATCCCACCACCATCTTGTCTATCCTTGGTGGGACCCTTGGCTAGCCATACACCAAATCAACAGCTCTCAAGAGACTGTTCTTGAGAACTCTGCACTGTAATGTTCATTTACACTTCTGCTGCCCCATGCTGCTCAGCCACCACTCTGTGTATAGATCTTGCAACAGAAGGCATCCCTTGCAGCTTAGTTTTTCAGCTTCCATATATTCCTCCCAGGTGCCTAAGTCTTTCTCATCATTACCCATATCCAATTACCATGTTGCATTTAAGTAATTTTTGCTACTGTACAAGCTCTTTGCCTCCTACAACCTTCACTACCTTTTAATAGCCTCCTATCTGCCTCCCCAAAAATGAAACTGTCAATCTGGCTGCTGTTACTTCCAGGCTCATACATTATCAATCTATTCTCTCTTTTCCTAAAAACCATGTTCACTGCCTCTCCAAACTCTTGTATCCTTGTACCTTCTACAATCCTTGTACTATGTGTATCCCCCAGCACACATTCATATTCTCATGCTGCTGCATCCACATGACCACTGAAATCCCCTTCCAAAACTATGATCTTCATCATCCCCCATACCTCCAACCAAACATATGAAGCCATTTCAGAACCAATCTTTTGCATCATCCAAGCTGACATGTGGGGCATATGTCGATAATATCATTACCAGTTTTTGCAAACATAAACACTATAATCTTTTTACTAATGTTCACTCACCAAAAACTTTTGGGAGAATATCATCATCATCATCATCATCATCATCATCTACAACCATATGTTCCTTCCTGGGAACCACCAGACAGGGGATGGTCATAACAAAAGCACCTTTAGGCTACCTTATCCTCAATTTCTCAAACACTCCTCTTCCTCCTCCTTCTCTCCATCAACTGTTCCACCATCTTCTTCTACATCACATTAGGTCTGCCTCTACCAACACTGCCTTCTATCTTGCTTTCACAAACTTTCTTTGGCAACCTATCTACATGAACTGTTTGTACATGGCATTTACATCTCAGCGTATTCCTTTTCACCCACTCAGCAATTTGACATCTCACTCCAACAGCTTTTTCTTAGATTACATAATACCCATAATTTCACTAACGCTCTGTCACTTACTATCCAGGCTTCTCTCCCATATGAGAGTGCTGACAGTAACATTTTCACATAGAGTTCCATTAACTTCTATGCTAACTCTTCTACCCTCCAAAAGACAGCTGAGCTCTCCTATTACTCTTCTCCCCTGGAGGAATCTCTCCTTAACTCCACCCTACATTTTGCAATATTTACACAATATGGCTTCAAGATATTTAAAACTATCGCTCCTCAAGTATTTCAACTCCTATATGGACCCTGCAACTCACAGCATTTCTTCTTTCTACTCTGTAATGCCTGCCAAAATCTAATGTGTCATACAAGTCCTTTCGCATATAATTATCTTACATTTCTTCATATTCACTCTTTTCTTGTGCAGATTCTATCAAATCACTACCTTCTGTATGTCATTCTCACTTCCTGCCATCAAAACAGCATCGTAAACATACAAGCATGCTATGGCAATTCATATTACAATACCATTCAGCTTAAGATTTGCTCTTATATCTACTGTCCTCACTTTCATTTCCTTCACTACTCCTTCTGTATATGCAATGAACAACCATGGTGACATAACCTATCCCTGTCTTACACCTAAATTAAAATTAAAAGAATAACTGAGATTCTTCCCAACCTTCACATATGCAGTACTACCCTAATAAAAGGAATTTGTTCCCCTTAACAAACGCCCTCTTACAAAATACATCCCCAACACACTCCATAATCCTTCCCAACTCACCCTATCATAAGCCTTTTGGAAGTTCATAAATGCAATTCTCTATCTATCTATTGCCAGACGCCTTAATCCCGTAAGGGGTGGCCACAAACAAATCACTTCCATGTCGCTCTGTCCCCTGCCATTTCACTGCCCTGCTCCCAACTCACACCCTCTCTCTCATATACCTCTCCATTCCATCCCTCCATCTCATCCTTGGTCTCCCCCTACACCTCACTCACATGCACTCTCCTTGTCAGTCTCTCACTCTCCATCCTCTCCACATGGCCAGACCACTATAATGTGATCTTCCTAACGCTTCCTATCACATCCACTACACCACAACGCTCCTTTACTTCCTCATTTGTCAGTCTGTCTCTCCATGTGACTCCACATGCTCCTCTCAAATAACTCATTTCTACTGCTTTCACTCTTGACTTCTGTCCTTCCAGCAGGGTCCAAGCTTCACTTCCATATGTTAGAGTTGGTATCACAATACTGTTATGTAGCAGCTTTTTCACTTCCCTGCTCACTTCCCAGTTCCTTATCACTGCTTGCAAGGAAAAAGCAACCTTTCTTCCCTGCTGCACCCTTTCAAGCATTTCATCCTCTAAACTTCCATCCTTACTCATCACACAACCCAAGTAATTACATGCACTCACATTCTCCATATCCTCCCCATCCAATCTCACTGTACATTCACTGGCTTCACTTCTCTCAAAGACCATCACTTTAATCTTCCCTAAATTCACCTTTATATTCCATTTCTTACACACTCTCCCAAATTCTACCAAGCCTTGCAGCTCCCCTTCGTCTTCAATTAACAACACAGTATCATCTGCAAACAACAGTACAAGGAGTTTCCAAACACTGCCCTCTCTCACTAGGGCTGCTCCAACATCCACTACCCTACCTTGTATCTCTTTTATAACCCCATCCATAAACAGATTGAACAACCACGGAGACATGACACATCCTTGTTTCAATCCAACCTTCAAATGGAAAAATTCACTCAGTTCAACATCCACATGCACTGCAGCCTTAGCACCCTCATACATACTCTTCACGGCCTTCAACAACTTCCTATCTACTCCATATATTCTTAATACTTTCCACAATCCTTGCCTATCTACCCTGTCATATGCTTTCTCCAAATCCATGAAGGCTGCATACAACTTCTTTCCCTTCTCTAGAAACTTTTCACTAACGATCTAAGAATGAATATGTGATGTTCACAATCTCTTCCCTTCCTAAAACCTCCCTGTTCTTCTCCAACTAATTCCTCTGTTATTTCCCTATGTCAATAAGTATCATACCATATACTTTTCCTATTACACTAAGAAGGCAAATGCCCCTATGATTACCACACATTTCTTTTTACTCTTTTCCTTTGTTCAGGGGAATAATTATACCTGACTTCCAATCCTCCGGGACTCTACCTTCCTCCCAGGCCAATCTGCACACCTTCCACATCCATTCTAATACTATCTCTCCCCCATACTTCAGCATTTCACCACACACTCCATCAATTCCTGGGGCTTTCCCCATTTTAACTTTCTTCATTGCTTCCACAACTTCCATCCTACTGATTTCTTCCTCTCTTCCCACATCCCTCCTTCTCCCAGCCATTCCCCAGCCACTTGTACTTGCATTACTTTCATTCTCTATGTTCAACAATTCATTACAGTGTTCTCTCCATCTGCTCGTTTTTTCTCCCTTCTCTACTAGTAATCTACCATTTTTATCTTTCACTCCCCAACTAACTTCTTTGGCACCCTGTCTAACTCTCTTTACCTCTTTCCTGAACATTTTCTTACATAGCCTACACTTTGCACTCAAATTCCTTCCAAATTTCTAATCCACTCTCTTCTTACTAATCTTTTCACCTCTCTCCTCCTCTCTAAATACAACTCTCTCTTCTGTCTCTCAACTTCTTCGACACCCCTGTTCCTCATGCACTCACTATATGCTTTCTTCCATTGTGCCACAGCCTGTCTCACCTTTTGTCCACCATGCTGTTCCCTGAACCCCCTTTCATCTTCTCTTCACCCCACATACCACCTCATATGCTGCACAGATTTCTTCTGTGAATACCTTGCACACACCTTCCACGTCCCTCATCTGCTCCAATCTATATTCACGCAATCGCTCCTCCACTTCCCTTTTATATTCTGCATTTTTTCCATCCTCTTGTAACTTTTCTACCCTCCTAGAACTACTTCCTCCTGTCCTTCCCTTATTCTCTTCTCCATTTTGTTTGGACTTTAATTCTGGCCACCACCAAATGGTGGTCCGAAAGTCCACTCCTCCAACCTCTGTACACTCTTGCACCCATTACACACCTTCTCATCCTTTCATCCACACACACATAATCAATCATTACCTTCCGTTCATTCAGTTCACCATCCACCCTTCTCAACACTCGCCACGTATACCTATGGATCATTTTGTGCCTGAAGAGGGCATTAGCTATCACCAACCCCCTCCTGGCACAAATGTCTACTAAAGAACTGCCATTTTCACCCATGTCTGCAGGCACACCCCACTCACCAACCACTATATCCACTTTCACATTCCCTACTTTTCCATTCATATCTCCAATCAAAAACACTCTCTCATTCCTTCCAATAGCTATCACCAACCCCCTCCTGGCACAAATGTCCACTAAAGCACTGCCATTCTCATCTATCTCTGAAGGCACACCCCACTCACCAACCACTCCATCCACTTTCACATTCCCTACTTTTCCATTCATATCTCCAATCAAAAACACTCTCATTCCTTCCAAAGTCAATAAATGCAACATACAACTTCTTATTCTTTGGAATGTACTTTTCAATAAGACCTCATTGTAAATATCTGGTCTACTCATTCCTTACCCTTTCTAAATCCACCCTGATCCTCACTCATGTTATCTTTTGTTATGCTATGCAACCTCATCATAATCACCCAAACATACACCTTTCCTGGTGTACTCAATAAATTAATCCCAATGTGATTCTTATAAGCTTTCTTACTTCCTTTTCCTTTATATAGAGGAACTATTATCACTTTTCTCTACTCTACTGATACTTTTCCATTATCCCATGCCAATCTACACACACTGCATTACACTGACAGCCTCACCACCAACACACTTCAATATTTTCGACTGTCGTCTACTTCTAGTGCCCTACATATCTTCAGCAGATTAACTGCTAAAGAGTTTCCACTCTACTAAATAGTCCCTGTTCCACTGGTTTACTACCTCCCTGGTGGTAGGTGGTGGCAACTACCATCCATTCACTTGATGTAGTATTGCCTACTTCTTTCACCTTTATCATTGTATCTTTGTGTCTGCCATCCTCTTTTCCTACCTCACCATTTCCTTCCTGTTATTGTACTACTCTCCTTTCCACTTCTGGTGGTTCTACACTCAGTGGCAAACCTAATGATTTCCTGTAACCCATGAAACCATTTAGAATGTTGGGTGGTAACCATATAGCTAACACAAATATATGGACCTTAATATGGTGCCCATGTTAACTAAGTGGACTTATGCAAATGTGGTGTCTATCCAGGAACCAAACCTCCACACTTTTCCCCACGCCTCGCAACAGCAAAGCGCTGTCAGCCTCAAGTGAACGTCAAGTCATTGCACGGGACAGCCCTGCAGGATTAACTGTTTGCCTGCAGTTGATGGGTCTGCTTTGCCAGACACACTGCACACCAGGGTTAACCCGCCCAGTCCCGACCGTTTTTTTAACCAGCCTACCCCCAGGTCCTGACCGACTTTCGATTTTTTGTTTTTTGGCTGAAACCTTCGCTTTTGGTGAGAAACATCGAAAATTCATAGAGAAATCGCGATCCTGAAGTTAGAAATGTTGATACAGGTGTCACTCAACCTTACGTTTTCCTTCTTTTTCAGGGTACCTGGCTAAAGAAAACGAACTATGGAAGGGTTAAATAATTCAAGCCTTTTTATGTATTTATTTAATTTATTTGGTACGAATTTATGTGTAGTACAAGTCAATATTGGTTCTCACACAATAATATAAGCATTTATAAGCACTGTTCACTCACCCAAAACCCCAGTATATGGCACCTTCCTTTACGACATTACCACCTCATCACTTTTGTTTCTACCTCTAGCTTCTTTGTCCTCCACCTTAGGAATCACTTCTACCGTGAATTTCGTCACTGGAGAGACCGTGGGGCAACATACCTTTACTGGCCAGGTTACAGCTAACAGGTGAATTGCTCAGTGTGGAGGGGAGGGGGGAAGGGGGGTTAGGTGGGGCCAGGCAGTATCCCCGCTTGACAGCAGGTAGTGGAAGGTCTCCCACATACGCCTACCAAAAATCATCTGCAAATGTTGAAAAATGTGCACACAATGGGGCTTGCAATTGAGCGAAGTACGATGCTCGTCGTTGGGTCTGTCCGCAGAAAAAAAGTAGCGACATGCATCGTACGTCGGTGGGACTCGGCAGGTTAATCAACAACAACTACCTCCCTAATCATGCCCCAAGTAGCAACTGCTTCTTTCTTATCTGCTACTGCCTGAACACTAAAGTACTCTATCCATCTCCAAATTATATTATTATTTTTCAACAACCTACCAACCTTATTCCAAAGTTTACCCCTCACCTTTCCCTTCATCTTCAATACTCTAGCTTCCGTCACTCTCACAGTATTTTTGTGCATCAGTCCTGTACTGATCACTTACCTCTCTTCTATATTCAAAATTCATCACTTTGTGAATTCTTTTATTATCTGTTTTACTCTCTGTTTCAATCTCTTACATCCCTGCTTCCACCTTCCTCTCACTTTCTGAGGTAGGCTTCTCCGAAATATCTTCTATGCCCCCTTCTTCTCCTTTAAGGCTACACCTGTATCACCATTAACTAAGCACTACCACTCTTCTTAACCTGTTTTCACCATTTCCTTACAACATACTGTTTCTGCTGCTTGTATCACAGTCTCCTTCACACCTTAACACATTTCCTCTATATTTACCTCCTCATTTAGTTCCATACTCAATTCTCTTCCATTTATCTCCTCATCCTGAACCTTTCAGCAACTTTCTTTTTTCTCCAGGCTCTCTAACCTTATTCTTTCCTCCAGTATTGGTTCCTCATTCCTCTCATACTTTCATTTATTTCTTATTCTGACCTTTACCAGTACTGCAAGTGATCTTAACCTGTTAACAATCCTATAATTGCTTTTGCATCTATAACTTTCCTTCTTAACCTTTCATCTACCGTTATATAATCTGTAACTGTCTTCTGCTCATTCCCATCTTCCCTTCTCTACCAAGTATATCAATAAATCAATTTGTATTCACAATAGGTATTAGCTAAAAATGCTGATCTATCTGCAGACACTTCCAGAAAAATCTCAATATTCTTATTCCTTCCTTCCACACCCCACCTTCCAACAATATTTTCTATTTCCTCATCCCCTACCCTACCATTCATATCACCCAAACCAATGAATTTTGCACTATTATTATTTTTTTATACACTCATTCAGCTGCTCCCAAAACTTTCAGTTCTCTGTGATATAAACAAAGCAACACAATTCCTTCTTCCTACCCTTTTGTATTTTTCATTCAAACATGACCATACCACGCATTCATTTCCTCCACCCTACATACCGGTATCCGATTCTCCTCCACTATGTAATAAATGCCCTTGACTTACTCCACATACATCCAATCTTGCCTTTTTCCATTCTTTCATATAGTAAACCTTTTCTTGATCACTCTGAGTGATGAAAAAAAAAAAAAATCCTGTTCTTTTAAAGAAAAAAACTTTTTTTTTTTTAAACTTGGGATGGAGTGGAGAGGTATATGAGAGATGGGGGTGTGAGTTGGGGCGTGGTAGTGAAATGGCAGGGGACAGAGTGACATGGAGGCAATTTGTTTGTGGCCACCCCGTGCGGGATTAAGGCGTCTGGCAATAGATAGATAGATAGGGACAAAAAAATATATATATCTTTATTTTTTTTGACATAGCAGATTTTTAAACTGTCAATTTGTTATTCCTAGTTGATGTTATCTTATTCTTGTGTGGCTTATTTAAAATGTAAAATAATGACTACTGTATTTCATAATGTACGGTAGGCAATGTAGCTACATCAAGCTTTAATCACAACTGTCACAAGACTATTAATCAATGGATATTATCTCTAGCAACTTGTTATATTTTCCTAATCTTGGATCTGAATATGAGGCTATGAATTTTGATAATAAAAGTAGGGTAAAAAATTTGCAGTGAGGTGTGGCAGGGAGGTTTTGAAAGTGAGTGAGTTTGATAAAAGAGAGAAAATGATAGAGTATCAGGAGAAATTGAGAGATCAGTGGTACGCAGTGAAAGATCAGGAGAGTGGCAGTGTGGAGGAGGAATGGCAGTTGTTTAAGAGTGCTGTGGTGGGGCATGCAGAAGAGGTGTGTGGTGTGAGACGAGTGGGTGGTGGTGTAAGGAAGGGAAGTGAATGGTGGTGAGAGGAAGTAAGTAGGGCTGTGGGTGAGAAGAGACATGCATATGAAGTGTGGTTGCAGAGGAAGGATGAGGTGTCATATGAGAGGTATAAGGAAAAGAGGAATAGGGCGAGAAGGGTTGTGCGTGGTGCTAAAGTGGCAGCAGATGAGAGGTGGGGTAGGCGGATGACTGAGAATTTTCAGGAGAATAAGAAAATGTTTTGGAAGGAGGTGAAAAGGGTGCGAAAGGGAGAGTCTGGGAAGGAGGAGCGAGTAAAAGCAGAGGATGGAAGGATGTTAATTGAGATGGATGCAGTAAGGAAAAGATGGGCGGAGTACTTTGAAAGATTGTTGAATGTAGAGGAGGAAAGGGAGGCTGAGATTGTGGCAGATGGAAGGGTGCAAGGAATAGATGTGTTGGGAGAGCTGAATGAATCCTTGATCAGGATGGAGGAAGTGCAAGAGGCAGTAAAGCAGATGAAAACAGGGAAAGCTGCAGATATGGATGGGTGCGCTGTGGAATACCTGAAATGTTGTAGAGCGACTATTGTTGACTGGTTAGTAAGATTGTTGAATGTGTGCTTTGTGCAAGGTATGGTGCCATTTGACTGGGCAAGTGCTTGTGTGGTCCCATTGTATAAAGGTAAGGGTGATAAGTATGAATGTACTAGCTTTAGAGGTATAAGTCTGATAAGTGTGGTAGGTAAGGTGTATGGTAGAGTGTTAATTAAGGGAGTTAGAGAGGGTACAGAGGGAGTGATTGGTGATGAGCAATGTGGCTTTAGGAGAGGGAGGGGATGTGTGGATCAGGTGTTTGCTGTGAGACAGGTGTGTGAAAAGTATTTAGCGAAAGGTAAGGATGTGTTTTGGGCATTCATGGATTTAGAGAAAGCATATGATAGAATTGATAGGGAGGCTTTGTGGAATGTTTTAAGATGGAATGGGCTTGATGGCAGGTTACTAAAAGGAGTGAAAAGTTTTTATGTAAATAGTACAGCGTGTGTAAGAGTGGGAAATACTGTGAGTGATTGGTTTCCAGTGAGAGTGGGGCTGCGGCAGGGATGTGTGATGTCGCCTTGGTTGTTTAATATTTATATGGATGGTGTTGTAAGGGAGGTCAATGCAAGAGTGTTAGATGGAGGACTGAGTCTGGTGAATGATGGTAGAGAGTGGAATCTGAAGCAGCTGCTGTTTGCGGATGATACTGCACTGGTGGCTGATTCAGAGGAGAGATTGAGACAGTTGGTAGAGGAGTTTGGAAGGGTGTGTGAAAGGAGGAAACTGAAAATAAATGAGAATAAGAGTAAAGTGATGAAGTGTACGAGGTTGATAGATGGTAGGAGGATGAATATAGTTTTGAATGGTGAGTTGCTTGAGGAGGTTGAGTGTTTTAAGCATTTAGGGTCACATGTTGCTACAGATTGAAGAATAGATGCAGAAGTGAAGTTTAGAATGAATGAAGTTGGAAAGGTGCTGGGAGGAATGAAAAAAGTGTCTGGATGTCGTTCACTCAGAATGGATGTAAAGAGAAGGCTGTATGAGGGTGTTGTGGTACCGACTGCATTATATGGGGCTGAAATTATGGAATATTGGTGTAGCAGAGAGGAAAAGTTTGAATGTAATGGAGATGAGGTGTCTGAGGAGTATGTGTGGAGTGACGCGTATGGATCGAGTGAGGAATGATGAAGTGCGAAGGAGAACTGGAATTGTTCGGGAGATGGCTGATCGAGTTGAACAGAGGGTGTTGCGATGGTTTGGGCATATGGAGAGAATGGATAATGAGCGATTGGTGAAAAAGATAACTAGATCTGATGTGAGAGGTGTAAGGCTGAGAGGAAGACCACGAATAGGATGGATGGACAGTGTGAGGAGAGCGTTGGATGCGAGAGGGCTGTCTGTTGAGCAAGGAAGAGTGGCTGTGTGTGATAGAAATGAATGGAGAGAAATTGTGAATGAATAAATGATGACGCAGCCCTGAGGGGATATTCTCCTGCTTTTGTCTGATCAGCTGATCAGGCCAGGTGCAGGTAAGGGGCTGGATCCATTATGATGTGGCAGGGGTAAACCAGCTTTGCTGTCGGGCCCTGCTGCGGATGCCACTGACTGCACTGTGTAGTTGACCCTCGTGCGGTGTGGTGCGGTGAGGATCTGTCCCTTCTCCCCTTTGGGGCTAAGATGCGAATGAATGTGTATGAGTGGATGAGTAAATTGGTAGTGTGTTCACCTGTCTCGGCTACCTCCCTTTTCTTGGGGGAAGCAGCCTAGGTATATAGATAGATAGATAGTTAATTAAACTGTGTTGATGGTAGAGGAAATGTTCAAGCAGGTTCTAACAGGCTGCCAGCCAATGCCAGGATGCAAGATAAACTGAGTGAGTATCTCAGTGTCACTGGAGAAGGTTGTGTTACTTTTGGTAGGAAAAGGAACTATATATTATCAAGTAGCCATGCCAGGAAGAAAGAAAACTTTAGTTGCAGTTCTCTTTAAAGATGTTAAGGGTGAGGGTTTTAGACTTCAAGAGTGAAATGTGTATTTTGTAGTGCTGTTCTAAGTAAAAATAGCACAAGAACGGTGAAGTACATTGAAAACTGTGTAAAGTGTACTGATGATATAAAGATGAAATATCCGGAGTCATATATTGCTAACTGCTACTATATGCTGAAATGCAATAAGGATAATAGAGTATGACAGCGTTTTACTATACTGACATTATTAGAGTGAAATGTGTATTTTGTAGCGCTGTTCTGAGTAAAAATAGCACAAGAATGGTGAAGTACATTGAAAACTGTGTAAAGTGTACTGATGATATAAAGATGAAATATCCGGAGTCATATATTGCTAACTACTACTATATGCTGAAATGCAATAAGAATAATAGAGTATGACAGCGTTTTACTATACAGACATTATTATATTTACTTAACTTGTAATTTGCAATGACTATCCAAAAAGCATTAAATTTAAGCAAAATACAGAAAGGGAATATTAGACATCAGTTACTTGAATAAAAGCAAATTAGAATAAAAAATACTAAAAAAAAAGTAAAGAAAAAAACACAAAGAAAAAAAAAACAGTATTTTTTGCATCACTTAGTCACTCCTGCCATTCATATTAACTGTTGCCAATCTTATATCATCCCTTCCATTCACTTGGATGGCCCCTCTGCAACTTTCTTGCCTCCTTCCCCACAGGAGCATTGGTTGGTGGCAAACCAGGTGTAAGCATTTCCCAGACTGTGGGATTTGGACATAAATGCCCCTACTCTAGACAGCTGATCATCAAGAAATGGTTTTTATGAAAGACTAAAATATCCATCAATAAAAGAAATACAACAAGTTAAATAAATACTACTAAGAACTAGAAATACTAAAAGAAAATGTAATAAAAAGCAACTAAAGATACTAAAAATTAAATCATCCACCCACTTAGTGTCACGATACTCTGTTTTTAGGGTAGCTCTACACTGAGTGGCAAGCCAAATGATCTCCCGTAAACCAGGAAATCATTTACAACGCTGGGTGGTAACCTTATAACCAACCAACATATGTTCCCTACATGACAACAAGAGGGTTGGCGGAGACTTTGTGCCCCTCCACCGAAAACAACTAACTAAAAATAGGAACAAGAAGCCTTGAACCAGGACTGACCAACAGGTGTCGACTAAGGACCGAACAAAGGACATGGACCGGATTGCACCATGGAATGTAAGGCGTGCAAATGATGAGGTGAAAGAGAGAGAGATTGTCCAGGTTTTAAAGGGTGCAAAAGTGGATGTATATGGACTAACTGAAACTAAATGGAAAGATGAGAGTGTGACAGAATGGGAGTATGGATGGGGTATATGCACAGAAGTGGGTGAGAATGAGAGGCCAAAAGGAGTGTGTATTGTTGTGTGAAAGAGATGAAAGGAGAATATAAAAGAGCAAGGATCAGTTAGCTCACGGATTGTGTGGTTAAGATTGAAAGTTGGACTACAAATGTGGGTGACTGTGTGTGTATGCACCAATGAACGATCATGCAAGCAGAGTGAAACAAGAGTTCTGGACAAATGTGGAAGCATGCATGGAAAAGTTTGAAAGGAATGAAAGAGTGTTTTTTATTGGAGATATGAATGGAAAAGTAGGGAATGTGAGGGTGGATGGAATAGTCGGTGACTGGGGTGTCACTGCAGAGGTGGATGAGAATGGCAGCGCTTTAGTGGACATTTGTGCCGGGAGAGGGTTGGTGATAGCCAATACCCTCTTCAGGCACAAAATGATCCACAGATATATGTGGCGAGTGATGAGAAGGGTGGATGGTGAACTGAATGAATGGAGGGCAATGACCGATTGAGTGTGTGGATGATAGGATGAGAAAGTGTGTAATACATGCAAGAGCATATACAGTAGAGATTGGGGGAGTGAACTTTCTCAGAATCAAGGTTCAAATGAAATGGAGGAATAGAAGAAGGAAAGGCCAGGAGGAAACAGTTCATACAAAGAGGGTGGAAAGGTTACTAGAAGACAGAAAAAAGGCAGAATATAAGAAAGGAGTGGAGGAGCGACTGGGTAAATATGGAATGGAGCAGATGAGGGACGTGGAAGGTGTGTGCAAGGTACCAGGTATTCACAGAAGAAATCTGTGCAGCATGCAAGGCGGTGTGTGGGGTGAAGAGAAGACAAAAGGGGGTGCAAGGAACACCATGGTGGAATGAAGAGGTGAGACAGGCTGTGGCACAAAAGAAGAAAGCATATAATGAGTGGATGAGAAACAGGGGTGTCGAAGAAGTTGAGAGACAGAAGAGAGAGTTGTAGAGAGGAAGAGAGAAGTGAAAAGATTAGTTCGAGAGAGTAAGAAGAGAGTGGATGGGGAATTTGGAAGGAATTTGAGTGTAAAGTGGAGGGAATGTAAGAAAATGTTCTGAAAAGAGGTAAAGAGAGTTAAACAGGGTGTCAATGAAGTTAGTTGGGGAGTGAAAGATAAATACCAATGGTAGATTACTGGTGGAGAAGGAAGAAAAAGTGAGCAGATGGAGAGAACACTTTAAGGAATTGTTGAAAATAGAGAATGAAAGTGATGCAAGTATATGTGGCTGGGGAATGGCTGGGAGATGGAGAAATGTGAGAAGAGAGGAAGAAATCAGTAGGATGAAGTTGTGGAAGCAATGAAGAATATCAAAATGGGGAAAGCCCTATGAATTGATGGAGTGTGTGGTGAAATGGTGAAGTATGGGAGAGAGATAGTAGTAGAATGGATGTGGAAGATGTGCAGATTGGCCTAGGAAGAAGGTAGAGTCCTGCAGGATTGGAAGTCAGGTATAATTATTCCCCTGTATGGAGGAAAAGGGGAAAAAAAAGTGTGTGGTAATCATAGGGGCATTTGTCTTCTTAGTGTAATAGGAAAAGTATATGGTAGGATACTTACCAGATATCCATTCTTAGATCTTTAGTGCAAAAGTTTCTAGAGAAGTGAAAGAAGTTGCATGCGGCCTTCATGGATTTGGAGAAAGCATAAGACAAGGTGGATAAACATGGATTAAGGAAAGTATTAAAAAATATGGAGCATATAAATGGAAAGTTGATGAATGCCGTGAAGAGTACGTATAAGGGTGCTAAGGATGAAGTGCATGTGGATAGTGAACTGAGTGAATTTTTCTATTTGAAGGATGGATTGAAATAGAGATGTGTCATGTCTCCAAGAATGTTCAATCTGTATATAGATGGGGTTATAAAAGAGATACAAGGTAGGGCAGTGGATGCTGGAAAGGGGGCAGTGTTTGGAAATGCCCTGTACTGTTGTTTGCAGATGATACTGTGTTGCCAAGTGAAGATGAAGGGTAGTTGCGAGGCTTGGTGGATGAGTTTGGGAGAGGGTGTAAGAAACGGAATCTAAAGGTGAAGGTAGGGAAGAGTAAAGTTATGGTCTTCCAGAGAAATGAAGTCAGCGAATGTACAGTGAGGCTGGATGAGAAGGAAATGGAAAATGTGTGTGCACTGAAGTACTTGCATAGTGTGATGAGTAAGGATGGAAATTCAGAGGATGAAGTGCTTGAAAGGGCACAACAAGGAAGAAAGGTTGCTGGTTTCTTGAAAGCAGTGATAGGAAACAGGGAAGTGAGCATGGAAGTGAAAAAGTTACTGGATGACAGTAATCCCTCCATTATCCGACATAATAGAGCCAAAGGCATGTCCGGATATTGGTTTTGTCCAGATATTGGCACTGAAGCTCCAGCACTGGTTTTTCATGACCCTAACCTAACCTAACCTAAATCAGAAAACTACCTTCCTACCTCCCTCCTGGACATGTATAGCACTTATTTAGGTCCCTT
>JAGKTI010005193.1:34311-46365 GCA_018397915.1 Birgus latro | reverse complement strand
AGTGGGTTAGAGCGCTCCGCTCTGGCCGTAGGATCGGAGGATCGAATCCACCCAAGGGTCATTGGTAGACATCAGGAAGGGCATCCGGTCATAAAATGCTACACGCCCCAATCCAGAAAGGCCGACGCATGTAAGCATGTTGCAGCCTTCAAAAAGGAAACTATATATAGATATATATAGATATTATACGTACACACACACACATATATACTGTATATATATATATATATATATATATATATATATATATATTTGTACATATATCCTGTGTGTGTGTGTGTGTGTCCTTAGTGAAAGAAAATAGCATTTGGAAACTGCTTGTACTACTGTTTGCATGTGATGTGTTTCTAAATAAATGGGAGTTGCCTGGCTTGGTGAATGAGTTTGGGAATGCATGTAAGATACGAATTCTGTAACTGAATATAGGTAAGACGAAAGTTATTGTCGTTTGGAAGAATGAAGTCGCAGATTGCATGGTAAGACTGGGTGTTCAGGAAATGGAAAATGGGAATGCTTTCACTTATTTACGAAGTGATGAAAAGGGATGGAGGTTTAGAGGTTGATTTTTTTTTGTAATGCAAGAAGATGGAACCAAATGCTAGAAGCCAGAAAATTGTTCCCTCCAGGATTATATAAAAAACAAGATAACGGAGAGCTAAATTCAAGATCCGTTCAATTCGAGATGCCGGGACACACTGCGTTTAAAAGACTGGTGGTCATAGGCAGTAGGAAATGCAGACAGAGGAAGAGAGTTCGAGAGCTGACCTGTTGCATACAGGTAGGACTGGCAGTAACGGTTAACTTTTGCATTAGAGAGTTGGACAGAAAAGGGATGAGAGTTTGCTGCTAGAGAGGTGCTTGAGGGATGTTCAGAGGAGCGGTGACCATTGAAGTAGCAACAGAAATGAGATAAAGATGCAACGGTACGGCGAAAAGACTGAGGCTGAAGGATGCCAGTTGGAGGAGGGGAGTTAAAGATACATCAAACAAAAACAAAAACAAAAAATGCTGGCTCAGTGAGAACAGTGTTGAATAGGAGGGTGAGTAAATAAGTTTAAAAAAAATTAAAATGTCGCTGCACGTCATCATTCTCTAATATAAACGGAAGTGAAGCTTGGACGATATTGGAAGGACACAAGGGGACGATACTGGAAGGACACAAGTCAAGAGGACGATACTTGAAGGACACAAGTCAAGAGGACGATACTGGAGGACACAGGTCAAGAATGAATGCAGTTGAAATGAGTTATCTGAGAGGGTATGTGGAGTTACATGGAGAGACAGACAGGCAAATGAGAAAGTGAATGGGCATTGTGGTATTGATGTGCATATGATACAATGCGTTAGGAGAAATACCTGAAATGGTTTGAGCAATGTGGGGTGGACAGAAAATGAGAAGCTGACTATGACTATAAAAGTGTATGTGAGTGAGGTGGTGGGGGGAAGGGGGTAGAGAAGAGATGGAGTGGAGATATATATAAAAGAGAGGGGTGGAGATGGAGGAAGGGCAGCCTAACGACAGAGGAGAGGATGACTTGGAGGCTTTTTTTTTTTTTTGAGGGGGGAGGAACCATCCCTTACAGCAATAATGCATCTGGGTACAGGCAGACAGGAAAACTAATTCCAGTAATGTTAAATTAAATGGCCCACTGAGAGACAGCCTCAAAGAAATAGTGATCATAGTTTACTTTGTTAAATTTGGGGTGAAATAAAGCAAGAAATTCACAATGCTGCCTCAACGTATATCGTCATCTGCAGACATGACTAGGGCCTCCTAACCTTCAACATGCCTCGAACGCAGCGCTTGACCAAGAAGTGTGGTACAACTTTTTGCAGTATCTGTAATGGTAGATTTGAGCACGCTACACTCTTTTGCCCAGAATATTTAATTTGCTCTTACTATAGCTACTCGAAGCAAATTGTAAACATCCTTTACTGTCATTGCCCCTAAATGATTCCTCTACGATGGCTCCCTCTCTATGGCAGCAGCTCCTACCATCCTCGCCAAGTCTTTTGTCACGTACATCACAAAAGTTCAAACTTCACCCTGTCTTCACCATCACAGCTAACGTGACAGCCGGTATTCACTTAGCAGTAGCCTTCTCAAGGTGAACACGAGAAGCTAACCAAACTTTACAGTTCCTCGGCCACGACAAATTTTTATCTATTCTTATGCTTCTTGCGCTCACTATTGCTTCTTTCATCACAAGTTCTGCCTATCCCACCGCAGCCAGTGCCTCTACCAGCATAACCTGATCATCGCCTCACCTTCACGTCATCAAGTTTCAGCCTTTAAACCTTCTCTGAACTCTCATCCTCCTACCCCTCTTCCATTGCATGTCCTAACTCCGCTCCTAAACCTGTTCCAACAACCGTTCAAGCAACTACTTCATCAACCTCTCCGGTGACTATTACCAAATAAAGCACCACTGGCAAGGATGGCTTTATACACGATACAACAGCGTCTCACAGAACACCTAGATATTTCAGCACCTGATGATAAGCTGCTTGTTTGAAGATCTTATTCCAAATTCAGATGCAACCGACACCTACTTCCACTCAGAAACATACTCTAACCACCATCGCAAGAATTATCAGCACTGACTCCCTACCTGTGACCGTGAGCTTAGTGTGAAAAGCATGCCCTCACTCTCTATCTTAATTCTTATCCTCACAGTTTGGGTAAAGCAGCGAAACTATACTTCTGCCTTAAAGACACTCTGTACTTCGTCGTCAGAATAGCCTTTCATCCTTCCTGTCACCGTCCTCCCACCAGACTCCGTCAAAATTTTGCCATAGAGTTGTCAGTAGCTCCATAAAAGTTGAAACTGAAAACATGTTGATATAGCAGTTTGTTTTTAACTGAAAATTAGCACCTCTCTCTCTCTCTCTCTCTCTCTCTCTCTCTCTCACCTCCCTCTTGCCGCACTTGTCACCGTCGATGGTCCAGACGTGGCGACCCAGGGGAACGACAGCTTCAATTTTTGTCACCATTTCAGCCCGCAGAGACTTGAAGATTCGGCTTTGCATCATCCAAGTGTCACCGTTTTTCCACAGGTTGATGTGTGATTCTCCCCGGTACAGAATGCTGTCATTTTCTGATCTCGTGATGTATATGTTACTATCAAACTTTGTAGCTTCACATAGTCCTCGTAGTGAAATCCAAGGTCGAGTTTTAAATGTGCATGCAATGCACCGATCATAGTTACATGGCCAGCGATCCCAGTCGTCTCCAAAATCTGATATATCAATAAATACTGCCATGCAAGTGTATCTATCACCCATAGTCATATTTACTCCAGTGCCTAACCAAAATATCAAATCACCGGGTCGAGAACATTTTTCGCCTCTTGCCAGTAGCTCTTGTCGGTGTTTATTTTTATTTTCACGTAGAGGCAATGACCCACCAAATGCTGAACACCATCTCACAGCCTCCCTGAAGGTTCCCGATTCCTCAGTCATGATCATGGTGAATTCTTGTGGTTTGCAGATTTTTTCCTCGGAGATATTTGAAAGTTGTGCAGAGCCCATAGCCATCAGTTGATCGCTAAGCAAAGTAAGGATTGGCTCAGGAGAATTTTCAGGCACTGAGCAGTTCGTGTAGAGCCTCATGTTTTCCTCTGACAGCTCATGGTCGTATATTCGTATATCCGCCACCTCTGCTACCAGACGCAGGGATGTTGATTCACCGATCACCAGTGGGCTGTTTTCTGGTATATCTGGTTTATGATATACCGCAACGATTTCTGTTATGATCTGTGGGGAAAATAAAATAAGAGGTCAGTATACCGTCCTTTCTTCTGTGCAACCAAAGAGAGCGATGAAACGCTTTATATGATATCAGCTGCTGCCTCTGAAGTACTTGTTGACGAAAAAATGAACCTGACTTATTCAGTACAATTCAGTCATACCTACGTAATTTTTTCTACCGTCAGACTATTTTTTTTTTTTTTTTAGGTTAGAGGAGACTTCCTTACTTAAAGTACTTAGGATAATTTTCATTTACATCAATAATACCATGACGTCACACATGCTGGTAGGGTATTTTTGTATAATTAAGGACTGATGCTGTGACAAACAAATCAGCTGCTGATGGAGAACTCTGTGACACGATAGTTTCAGTATTAACCTCTTCCATCAAGAAACATTTTTTTTTTTTTCACTCAGTCTACCACCAGGCGATTTATTCAGCTTAGGAGAGTCTTCAGGCAGCAAAGGGCTTAAGGGTACAGCTAACACCTATAATAATTTGCGTTACTATCTTCTCTCTCTCTCCCCTGCAGACATTGTTTGACGGGATAAGATTGATTTGGTTATGTCTCACCCGCCACCTCCCCTCCTTCGCCTTCTCGCCTCTTCCTCCCCCCCACCGGCCCTGGTCATGACCTGGAATCCTTTAATGTCCTCTTCCCTACGTAATCCCGTCACACCGAGGACGTATATTTTGTCTTATTTTTGCGTCCACATTACGGCAGCTCAGGGCATCGTCTTGGAGTGAATGAGTAAATGAGGGATTTATCTGACCTCTCCAGCTGTCACCGGATTTAAGGGCCTGTTTTCTGATAGGGTAAGAAGGCTCTCTAGCACCCCTTTCTTAGTGATTTATTTTTGGATATGGGTGGTTAATATCCTTTTGTACGTTATTTATGCAGAGTATGGCGATATTGGCAGGATTTATATGCTCTGAATAGGACAGTAAGTTCTATTAGGAAAAAGAAATCGCTTAGGAAAAGGTGTTTGGAAGCTTCCTTTATCGACCAGGTTAATGAAGACTATTAAAGATAATGTACCTGCTGAATTTTCTCTCACTATAAGGGGATTCCCTCAGCGAAATCAGTAATATGACGTTAGTTGCGTTGTGACTAAGCCCTCCTCTGGCTATGACTTACAAACGGCGCACACAGGACTCACGGCTTCATTCCTAAAATTTACCGAATATTTCAGTACTGACGCGGACCTAAGTCTTGACACGTGGGGGTGTGAACGTCTTTGTTGGTTTTTGGCGGGAACTTTGCACTTCAGATAAGTAAGATACCAGTCTGTGGCCAGAGACTGTTTATATATGTCTGTCTTCTGGGTGACAGCGCGTCCAGTAAAAGGTGGTGTCAGCAAAATCGCCACAAGTCGTATCTGTTCCTACATTGTCAGGACCCCTCCACTGACTACACTCCACCTTTCATTATCGATCATCTAGTTCTTGGCATCCCTTTACGCCTCTTCCCGTTCAGTTTGCTCTCAGCTGCCTTCCTACTCAATCAGTGACTCTCTATCCCTGCAGTATGGTAGATCAGTCTGAGATCTTTCTTTTTATCAACATCAACACCCATCCTGTAATTTTTCCACCTACTCCTGTCAAATCACTCTACAGACACTCGTGAGGTACCTTGTTTCAACAGCTTCATTCTTGATTTGTTCTTCAATCTTTGTCCCATTCCTCACCACTCCACGTTAGTGTTAGAACGAACATTACATTGCAATATTTTCTTCTTTCCCACGCTGTCATTCCTACGTTACATCGCTGCATCCAGCGTCCCAGCCACTCGTCTTCCTTATCATTTCATCTTATTACCATTAATGTGCACATCATTGGCTAAATATATATTTTACATCAGCATATTTTCCACTTCAGTACCATTCTCAGTCCACACTTCGTCTCTCTGCCGCTTTCAAACACAACCTTGCGTGTCTCACTATGCTGTTTTAAATGTTATCTCTTACACACACACACTACAAAAGGGTTCATACCAGGCTGTGTCACCTTTGTTCCATATCTGCTATTAACACCGCATCATCTGTAAAGCAGTAGTTTCCACTCAGTGCTTTCTGTCACCAAAAAGGTTCCCATGCCATTATTACTCCTCTCCTCTCATAATTCCGTCAGTACACACATTAAGCATCCTTGAAGACATAATACAGTATATTTTGCTTTAATCCAGCAATCAAGCTTAATCTCACACTTAACACGCCATCCACTCTCACAGATGCTTTTGCTTCACCATACGTACTCTGGATAACTTTGAATAATCTATCCTCTGCCCACATTTACTCATTTGCTGACCTAAATTTTGATTAACTCCATAGTGATAAAGGAAATGGTGAACAATAACTATCGAAGCCCAGCAATGCAGCCTTCCGAGCTCAACAAAATGCTTCAATATATTATGAAAGATCTTATAAATGCTCGCAACTATTCTTCCACAGTGCTGGACGGTCCAGTGTATGAAACAGTTGCTCTTTATCCATAAATGTAGCACGCAGTCTTTTGTCGATTTTCAAAAATATGTCTTCAAGACGTCTTAGTGCAACTATCTAGTCACTTTACTCTTCACCCTCTAAATCAAAACGCTACCACACACCTTTAATACCACACCTAACAAGCATATACTTTTGTTGTTACCACATATTTTTGTATCATTTAAACATGGGTGTAGTTATGCCTGCTTTCCACTACTCGACCACTCTTAGTTGTATGCAAGGCTAATGTACTGAACACATCTAAGGGCGCATCCACACGTGTCCTCGAACGTGTATTGACAACACAGCTGGCAACGTGTTTGGATACATGTATGCAGCCGTATTGGTGCAGGTGTATTCAAAATATTTCAGTCCAGCTTCGAGGTGATGTGATGAATGTGTCGATACAAGGCAGCTGAAACTTCATCTTGCTGTTGCCAACATGATCTGGACGCTGCTGTTCCGGGCAAGTTTGCAGCTTGTTCGTTACTGTGCTGTTTACATATCGCCAGCACTTGTTCCAGCACATGTACTTAAATGACCAGTGTATGACCATCTCGCCTCCACAGAAGAACACCTCTCCACTGAAGCAATCCACTCCCGGAGACTTTCCTGCCGTGTCCCTGCTGAGCATAATTCTTCCCACTGATCTCAACGTATACTACTCACTCTTTCTCCTTCTGATGTAACCTTCCCCAAAGCTAATTTCACAGCACACAGCAAAAGGTTAAAGTATTCTGTCCATCTCTCCAGTAACTCATATTCATTTGCTAACACTCCCCCCAACAATTTCCCAATTTCCCTCACTATATCTGCTGTTCTTATTTCTACCTCTAATCTTTACACCCGCACTCGCGAAGACAGAAAGGTATGTGTGTGTGTGTGAGTGAAGAAAACAACTCAGTCAGGTATTATATTCAGTTTCAACCAAATTTCTTGGAAGAAGTGAAGGGCTGCCAGTAAGATTATTATTTTTTTTTTTTTTGAACTATCAGTCAAAAATCAGAGTCACAGAACGTATTCAAATGTTGATCCAGCAAGATCCACTTACACAGTTTTCAGCCAATTTTGATTAGTATCTGGGAAAGCGTTGATAATAATAAGTGAAAAGTCAAGATTACAGGACAAGTTCAAAGTTCGACCGTGTGTGTGTAAGTGTTAACAAAATAATCCAGACCGTTTTGACCCGATTTTAGCCAAACGGTGGAATGGCTGGGGGTCATGAATGGAGTAAACAGATAGCCTTCGTGAGCAACAGGTCAAATTTCAAGGTGACAGGGCAAAGACAGCTTAGTTTTTATCAGATTTAGAAAAAACTTCGTGGAAATGTTGAGGATAAGGCGAGAATAAAAGCAGGCAGTTTTGAGAACAATCAATCAAAGATCAAGGTCACAGGGAAAGGTCAAATGCCAAGGTCACAAGGCAAAGTCGACTCAAATATTTTTTATTTGACGAACCAAACTTGGTGCACGTGTTAAGGGTCAGGCAAAAACAAGAGGATTAAGTTTTGAGAACAACCAGTCAGATGTCAAGGTCACATTGCCACCCGTGTGTCTGGATGGGAACACAATGACATAAACAGTTTTGATGTAATTACGATAAACTTGATGGACGCGTTGATCTATTGTCTTTTTGAACTGGTCAAAGTTCAGGGTCAAACGGCAAGTTGAACATAAACAGTTTTAATCCGATTAAGACTAAACTTCGTGAAGGGATTCAGGTTAAAACAACGATAAAGGGAATCAATTTTGAGAACAGTCAGTCCAAGGTCAAGTCCACAGGGATTGGTCAAAGGTCTAGGTCACTGTGCAAAGTTAACTCAGACAATATTGATCTGAATTGAATTAAACGTGACGGAAGGGTCAAGGGTTAGGCAAGAATGAAGAAATTATAATCTGAGAGCAATTAGTCGCAGGCTGTCACAAGACAAAGTTGAATATCTGGCCCTTAGACCAGGTCGCGGGCTCGGCTGTTGCAATCTGTGGGTGCTCCTGCTTGTTCTCACTGTGTGTGTGTTTTTTAACAACTTATTTTCTTCTCATTTACTACCTAGCAATACTAAAAACTTCGTCTACAGCATTCTGTAATTTTTCTTAAAGCCACTGTTTACATCCTTTTTAACGTAACGCTCTTCTCAGTCCTGTCTTTCTGCCTCTGCATTTCCTCTGCTCCCCAGGCATTACTTGGATGCTTTCTTCATCTCATCAACTTCTGCTCTCACTCTCTTACCCCGGATTGTCACTGCAGGCAACAGATATGGCTTGTGTCTTCCGGCATAAGAGACCATGAGGAGACAGTGGAATGGGCATCCTGAAGCTGAAGTTGCTAACCACAAAGTCGTCTGCTAAATGAACGTAGTGGAGAGTCATTTATACCTGTTGCTTCGAACACCAAAAATCCTAATGAACGTCTCTTCGCAATACATCCATGAAATTTCTCCCTCAGTGCAAAGAACGGGCAAAACAAACTAGCATCAGGACACACAAGGACCACAGGGACAAGAGGCAGCAAATATCACCTCTCAGTATAGCAAAATATTGTAGACGTTGATATGGGTAAACATACAGCTTGCTTATAAAATATTTTATGTAACAGGTGTAATTATGGTGAAGGATGAAGCCAGTAATATAAATATGTATGTCTGTACTTACTATACATGGCTGCAGAGAGCACGGACATGATAATCATTGCTCTTCACTGGTCTAGATCGCCCTGCAGTCATTAGATTTGTTTTTCACTTTTTAATAGCCTTTCACTGAGTTAGTTAATTCTCACTTTTCTTTTCTCTCAGGGTTACAGGTTTGTATAATGAGTCGCCAAGACCGCCTTACCTCCTCGCACTAATGGGTTCCTCTCACTAAACATTGAAGTGCAAATAAACCAAGTAAAATCTCCCAAAAGTGGGTCTCCAGGGTCTATTATCACTTGTTCGTATTCCTTTCTTCCTACTTAACTCAGTAAGGGGCATGAGGCATCTATGGTGATAACTGCCCCTGTTACCTTAGGAGGAGATAGTGATCTGGAGATATCCGAACATCAGTAAGCCTTATCGAATTGTGTGTAGGCTCCTGTGTCTCACTCCCAGCTGATTCAGATCGTCTTGCGTTAGTTTATTAGAACAAAGTTGTCTCGACCATGAGATGGGTAATGATACCGGAATGAACGCTCTGGCTCCTGCGACTCACCCTTAGCTGAATACACTCGCCTGGCGTCAACTACAATGCAAGAGAACATGTGACCTTGAAAGGTTAAGATATAAAATTACGGAAGGACTAGGTGAGCAGCTTGCACATAAATACCACAAGATATAACCCAGGAAAAAATTATGTTAGTTATAACTAGGTGAATATTCCAGGTAAAGTTATCAACAGCGTCAGTTATCTATAAGTTCCTTCTGTATTGTCATAAAAACTGAGATAAATGTATTCTTAAATGTGAAGAATATACATAAAAGCCCTAACCTTTCCATTGATGCACCTCCGGGAAAGCTTGTTTTGGACAAAGGAGATACACCAGTGCTGCCACAGGTCCCAAATATTTTCAATATCGATGTAGGTTCTTAAACCACCGCAACAGCTGATGGCTAAGGAACGGGAAGTGATCTCTGAAAGTATACAAATGGAAAATTTCATGTGCCAGCCTCTGAATTCAGAGAATTGCCAGTCATACATATTGCATAAATAGCTACTAAATCATTTAGGATAATTCCGATGACGTGTTATTCAGGTAATTTTTGCCACCATCACCTCTTTTCTACAGCTAAGAAGCAAACTGAAGGGCTTATTAATTATTGTTTTAGTTAATCTGCTTGTTGTTACAGCTGTCTATAATTCTTGATTACATAGTCTGGAGGTTGCAGGAATAAATGAAAAATGCGTCCTCGGGCTTAAGTAGTTTGCATTAAATGAGACAAGGTTATTTTGTCCCCAGCCACTGATCTTAGATAAGTCTCTATTTATGGAGATGGCTGTACTGAGTTAAGAGTTAGAGATATTAAACTCTGTAAATGAGTGTTGGGTGTGAATGAATTGTGAAGCGTTGAGTCATCTGCATAGAAATGGTTGGGACTGTGGATGACAGATAAGAGGTCATTAATATGAACTAGGAATAGGGTATGTGCCAGAACTGATCCTTGTGGCACACCGGCATTAATTGAGTGGAAATAGGAATATACATCATCTACTTTTACTCTTATTTTTCTGCTGCTGAGATATGAGGAAAGCAGAGGAACAAAAGACGTTAGTCCATAGGAAGGGAGTTTGGATAACAGGGAACGGCGCCACACTGTGTCGAAAGCTTTAGAAATATCAAGGGCTATTCGTGGGTTTCTCCATGTTGGTCAGTTGATTGATGGATGGTATGAGTCAGGAGATTGATTATATCAATGATGGATCTTTCGTGGCGAAAACCATATTGTCTGTCTCTAGTTAAGTTGTTGGATTCAAGATGGTATTAATTACAAATTTAAACACTTTACCAAGAAAGATATGATAGCTATTGGTCTGTAATCAGAGGGGTCAGAGGAACTTCCTTTCTTTGGATTTGGGTAGATTTTGGCATGAGGGTCATTAAAATAGCCATTTAATTCATTTTAAGCCACTGCTTTCCCTTAGAATGTGACTCTCAACCGTCGATGGCATTCCCACGTCCCCAGTTATAGTGCTAAGCAAACAGGGCGAGAATTTAAAAAAAAAATGGTGATGAGAGACCGGTTCATCTTATTCTACAATATCTCTTTTAGGGTCCTGGAAGTGTACTTTTCCTGTGCACTCGAACATACTGACAGTGCAGTGAAACTTTTGTGACTGTGTGGAAACCAAAAATGTATGACAAAGGAAATGAGTGCACACAACCTAGAAAAGATTGTAACATCCAAAGAATCAAGGTGGCCCGGAAGTAAATAATGCAAAATAGACAAATATACTATACTCTACGGAGATAAAACTAATTAGCATTCGGAGTGAGTTCGATTATGTTGGACCAGAGGGTTATCATGAGAACTAGAGGAGTTTCTTCCAGCTATTGAGAGGAATATGAAAGTTAGATTAAACTGCAAGTGTTTCAACTGTCATTAATACTTGCTTATGTACCAGCGAATGAGTGACGACCATAAACATCATTGTTTTTTTTTTTTCACAGGCACATAGCGTAGAAGGAAAATGTCACCCAACATTATATCTTGATAGCTAAGTGGGACAGCCATCCGCAGGTTTGAAGTAAAATGGAGGCTTTTGCTCCACCTGTGCGAAAGTAGAGTTTAAACCTTGAGACTAACGAACTGAGTCAGATTACCATGACGGGCCAACACTAATAACCTTATAACTAGAGGAACGTTCTTTCTTCACATTAATATTCATAAGAGAAGTTGAACACCACCAGATGGAGTCATCATCATCATAGTCATGTCATCACCATCCCGCCTTCTCTTCCCACCTGTAAATGGGGTGAGGCACGAGTACAGAAAGCAAAGAAATGGAAGGAATACGACTGCAGAAGAACTAATCAATAACATGCCTAATGCACTGGGTCACATATGCATTTACCCGCCATTCAAGCCCCCGGAATCCTAACTCCACTTGATACGCACCCCTGTCCTCACATAGTTTATATTTGCTTATCATATAGAGCCAGTCTGATGACTTTCAAATTAACAAGGGATGCCAAACTTTGTCATACACTCCTCTGTACAAAATTCATCCAGTCAGGTCGCACCCTATCAGTTACTTAGCCCCACCAGCTTCCATATCTTTGTTTCTCTCATCATTTGCCATATCTAACCACCTACTTGGATTTTTCTTCATGTGTCCGGTAGTGACAAAA
>JAGKTI010005193.1:14700-29947 GCA_018397915.1 Birgus latro | reverse complement strand
TCGAGATGCCAGGGCACACTGTGTTTGAAAGAGAGGAGATCAGAGGCAGTAAGAAATACAGACAGAGGAAGACAGTTTCAGAGATGACCTGTTGAATATATGAAGGACTGGGAGTAATGGTTAACTCTTGCATTAGAGAGTTGGACAGAAAATGGATGCAAGTTTGTTGCTGTATGTGTGCTATGCTCCCGCTGTAGTGGTGGAGGGATGAAAGCAGACAGTTTAGAGGAACAGTGACCATTGAAGTAGTGACAGAAAAGAGATAAAACTACAGCAGTGCAGCGAAGAGACAGAGGTTAAAGGGAGTCATTAAGGGGAGGAGTTATAGTAAGACAAAAACACTGTACTTTGACTCCACCTTGTTGAGAAGAGCTGTATGTGGGAAGCCTCCCCACACGTAAGAGTTGTACTCCACAAAGGGATGAATAAACCCGTGAATAAAGTCAACAACTGAGCAGGGGTAAGGAAGGCATGAGTCGGCTTGGCATACATAATCTCTTGGAAGCAGATTTAACAAGAGAGGTAGTATGATCATTCCAAGACAAATCCTGAGATAATGAAACCCCAAGTATGTTTAAATATGATGAAGGATTGAGCTGGATGTTATTAAAACTTGGAGCATACTCCTGTGGAGGATATTGCCGGGTTGATGGATGTAAGAACTGAGTTTTTGATGCATTAAAAACAAGATTACTTTTACCCCAGTCAGAGATATGAGCTAATTTAGGCATTAAGTGTGCAATAGCCTGATCCTTTGTTTGTTGAATTAACTGCTGCGATGGACGCTGCAGGAAACGAATGCAAAGTTGAAGGGTGGAGTCATCAGCGTATGAGTGGATAGGGTTAGATGTACAGCTTAGAAGGTCCTTGATGAATAAAAGGAAGAGAGTTGGTGATAGGAGAGAGCCCTGAGGAACACCACTATTGATAGCTCTCTGAGACGAACGGTGGCCATCAACAACTGCTGCAATAGAACAACCAGAAAGGAAGAAAGAGATCATGACACAGATAGAAGGATAGAAATCGTAATAGGGCAGTTTGGAAATTAAAGATTTATGCCAGACTCGAGCGAAAGCTTTTGAAATGTCAAGGGCAATGACAAAGCTTTTGCCATAGTCACGAAAGGAGGACGACCAGGAGTCTGAAAGAAAGTGAGAAGATCACCAGTGGAGCGTCGCTGGCACAACAACCCTTATCAATGATCAGAAAGAAGGTTGTGATAGGAAAGTTGCTTTGATTTTTTTTTAATTAAGAATTGACTCGAAAACATTTGAAATACAGGATGTTAACCTATTGGGCGATAGTTAGGGGGATCGTAATGGTTGCCCTTCTTTGGGACAGGCTGAATGAAAGCAAATTTACAGCAAGAAGGAAAGGTACAAGTTAACAAAGATGAAAGAGTTTACCTAGGCAGGGTGTAAGCACAGAAGCACAGTTCACGAGGAAAACAGGTTGAACGCCATCAGACTCATATGCCTTGTTAGTACTGAGGCCAGTGATGGCAGAAATTACATCAGTTGAAGAAATTTTAATGTCAGCTATGATGAAGTCAGAGGGGGAAGTGATAGAGGAACAGCACTGGAATCGTCTAAGGTGGAACTGGAGGAGAAAGTCTGTGTGAAGAGTTCTGCTGTATCAGTAAAAAAAATAGCTACAGATCCAACAGAGTGGAAAGGAGGAGGGAAGGATGGTGAAGTAAAGTTATTAGAGAGATTTTTGGCTAGGTGCCAGAAAGGCAGGAAGAATTTGAGTTACAGAACTCGGAGCATTCAGTACAAATGAAATTACTTTCAGCAGACCGAAGAACAGACTTAGCACGATTCTGGGCAGAAACATAAAAAATATGAGATTCAAGGAGGAGTGGACTCTGGTGCCTTCAGTGGGCCTTCTCCTTGTTGTGGACAGCAATACAACAAGTGTGATTAAACCAATTTGTTTTGTATTAGCCCTAGGATATGAGAATGAAATGTATGCTTCCATGCCCAAGAGAATAACCCCCGTAATGCTCAAGGCACATTCACATGGCTGTCGGCCAAGGAAGCAATAATAATTTCAAGGAGAATAAAAAAAGGACTGCCTGAGGGCCTGCCAGTCAGCAGCTCCAAAGTGCCACAGCTACCACTTCTTGGGAGGGTCCACAGGCCTTAATGGAGCAATAGGACAGGTTAAGGCGATAAAGTTGTGATCGGAGGAGCCCACCAGAGCGAAAAGAACAACGTAAGCAGAAGGATTAATCGTAAGGAAGAGGTTAAATATGTTGGAACTCTCTCCAAGGCGGTCAGGGATACGGATAGGGTGCTGTGCAAACTGCTCTAGGCCATTAAGGATAGAAAAGATGTAGGCTTGTTCACCAGGTGGATCAGTGAAAGGAGAGTAGAGCCAAATGTGGTGGTGAACATAGAAATTGACTGAACCGAAAAGAGTAAAAAATTTGCCACGACTTGAGACCAACTTTGGCAATTCAGTCATTATTCACAGCTGGGTTAAGTCGAGTTGGTGGAAACCAACTTGAGTATACCTTTGCTTGGGCTTGGGACCGTTCAAAATCCGAATTACATGTATGGATCAAGTTTCGTTCTGGCTTTCGGGACTGAAGTCTCTGCTGAGCTGATTAAAGCTGATCAAAGAGAGAAAATAAACATGTCCTTATAGTGAAGTGGTTATAGCCGAGTCCCTCATCACAGCGGTGTATTGATTAGCAGGTCCGTCTCTGCCGTACTGGAAAAACAGGAGTTTGGTTCTTGGGCTGATCAGACTCATACACAAAGTCTGTTTTACTGTTGCCCCACTTTACCTGATATTATAATCAGGGGCATGTATATAACAGCGACGACTGGGACAGTTTCTAGGGGATGATTGGGCCTGCAGAACTTGACTCTGCCTTTACGGTCCTCATCCAAGCAATAGTCATTAATCAGAGCCTTCTCTCTCTCACTCATCATCTGCATACCTTACAGGGTAGTCACAGCACCTCACAATACATGTTTTGTTTCGTGGAGTATTTTTTTTGTACTGACATATAAGTTCTTTCCTGCAAAAGTATATTATATTCACGCACTTTGTTTTAACATAACAATTTTAAGCTTCTCGCTCCCAGTTTCTTAATACTGTCATTTAGTTGGTCGTCTTCCTCTCCTGTTTACTCGTTCATAATGAATAATCTACCTTTGTGATCAGAAATAAGGATGGTCAGGTGATGTATCGGTTAGCACGTCCAGCTTGCAAGTGGAAGAACCCTAATACGATGCTCGGATCAGTCAGACTCTTGGACAAAGTTTGTTCTTCCCACTTGTCCTTATTCACCCACAGCAGTGCAAATGGGGACATTGATTTTGTAAAAGCTATTGTTGATCCTCTTTTGCTAGGAATATGGAAACTTAGTAAATATTAATTCTTTGTCGTGACTGTCTTCTTGAAGAACTAGTGTTAGGCTTAAACCAACCTGTGCAGTCCGGGTTTTGTGAGCCACAAACAGTTGCAAACACATGCAAGTGCGACTGACAAGGAAAGCATCTAAACGGTAACCATGACTAATACACACAAGGGCCAGATTTACAACCAGTCCCTACATCAGTTGAGGATGCCCACCGTTCTTTACGAAGACACGGGGAATCGCACCCATCACAGAGACAGCTGAATACGATCTCCCTTACCCCAGCCTATTTGGAGTGAGACTGGGCGTAGGGGTGGACGTGGGTTAATGCTGGGAAGAGGGGGGTATGAGTGGATGTAGCTGTAGAAATGGTGTGGTGGGGTTGGGGTTTGGTGGGGGTAAGGCAGAGGTGTAAAGCTGGGAGTGGGTGTGGTAGTGGGGGTGGAGCTGGAACTGGGGAGAGGAGTGAGGGTGGATGCAGGGGTGGCGGTGGGGTGGAGTAATGCTTGGGATAGTGGCTGGAGTTAGGGATGGAAGTGGGAATAGGATAATACAAAGGGCGCTGGGGTGAGGGTTGGAGGTGGACTCAGTATGTGGGATCAGGTAATGTTTAGGAGTGGGGATGGTGATTGGGGATGGAGTTAGCGGTGGAGTAATGCAGGGGTTGGAGTGAGAGTGAGGACAGGGGCCGGAGTATGATAAACAGGAGGGTGGGATGTGGAATTTGTAAGTAAGGGTTTTGGGGGTGGAGGTTCTAGTGGTGTCGTGGATTATTACAGGTGGAGGTGAAGGTGAGTGTCTGGTAATGCATGGGGGTGCATGTTGGATGGGGGTGTTGTAATGCTGGGGGTGGGGATCGAGCAATGGAGGGGACTGGGTATTGGGGTCTGGAGTAGGGTTAGACGTAGGGGTTAGCATCGGGGTTGGCTAATGCAATAAGTGTGGATTGAGATGAAGTAATGCGAGCGGGTGAGCTGGGTTGCGCAGGGGAAGGGTGAGCCTGGTGCTTTGCAGGGAGGTTACGGTGGGATAATCTTGTGGTACGGACTTAGCTTGGGAATGAGGTAATACCATTTGTGGGGCAAGCGTTTGGCAGTGAAGGTGCAGTAATGCAAGGGAGTGGTGTTGTTGGTAGATTTAATAATAAGTGCACTGGAGCATGCCCAGTTTTTTACTGGTTTAACCCATTTGCGCCTGGTGTCTTCAGTACAGGACGGAACTCAATATTTTCCAAAGTAAATAAAGGAGGGACACTTGGGGTAGGGACCTATGAGCCTAGCGAATATGAGCCGATAGACAAAAAATCGCTATACGCTCAGTACCCTTCCAGCACAAGCCCTCACGCAGGAACCCTGTGCACGAATGGGTTAATAATTTCATCCCAGATTTTCAACCGCTTTGGGAGTTTAATCTTTATGTTACGGCGGATCTCTCCTGGCCTGAATAAATCCGTGTTATGGTTCCAAGAGCGATAAAAATTGTCAGCGTACGGAACAGTTACTGGTAGGTGACCTGCGTACTGATTATCCTCGCAACGTAGAAAGACGTGAAATATAATAATCACACCGCCTTACGCACTTCTTCCCATAATGAAGAGATTTATCAGTAATGTTTTGAATGGCTATCAGTTTTTTTCTGAGGCGAATTAAACTGTGGTCTGGTAGCATGAATGAAATAGATGCAGTCTTAATCGAAATGAATTTAATATTATGAAATTGCTAAGACGACCTTGCTAAGAAGCGGATGTCTGAGGGGCTTGCAGGAAGGAGTATCAGTGTGTACTCTAACATTCAGATGTGAGACTCTGGTGCGGCGTGAAAAGGAATAGTCAATAGTAAGAGCAGTGGAGATGGGACTATTGAGAATGTGTGTGGAATGAGTCGAGTGGATAGGATAAAGAATAATATGATTCGTGGAAAGTGTGGAGAAAGTAGGTGTTTACAGCAGAGATGAAGAGAGTGTGCTTAGATGGTATGGTCACGTGGAAAGAATGGGTGTGAACAGAATGGTGAAAGTGGTATACCTGAGCAAGTTAAAAGGTGGGACGAGGCGTTGTGGGCCAAGATGAAGGTAGAAAGACATAGTAAATGAATATGTGAGAAAGAGGAATAGAAGTTGTCGAGGCTAAGGAACTGACAAGATATCGTACTGGCCGGAAGTATTTTATGCGGAGTGTACGGTATGACCAGGTTTGGCATCCTTGTTTAATTTTACATTCTTCGGACTGACTTTGTCGGATAGGTAAGTATGAAGCTACGTAGGGAATTTTTCTGACCTATCAGATGGAGCCAGGGTTCCGTGAGAGTGAGTGGTGAGTGAACGGGAGTGTGACCCATTCAGCTGGGCATTTTATGGTTAGCGTTACATTCTGTTATTTTTTTTCTGGCTCTCTGGATCCTACCCCACCGCACCGTGGGAAGGGAGGACTGGATGATGATGATAATGAAGAGTAGTAGTATCTCATTCCATTCAGAATACTGTAACTTAACATTCATCGTCGTGTTGTGTGTACTGGTGTTGACAAAATGATTATCAGACAATACTGTCCCCACTCAGCAACGACCTGCCTTCTCACGACACATCGATGTCCCTTCCGTATCTTCCTTTCGTCATGGTTATTACTTTTACTTATTTATTTATTCAATTTTTTTAGCAAACTTATTTTCATGACCTCTTTTATAGTAGGTCTCTCATTCGCCATTCGATCCATGTGCCCCAGCCTCATCAAAAGTCAGTACAATGGTAGGTAGTTCTCAGAGCTGCAGTGAGATAGATTATGTCGTTTTAGCGTCCATTTGCCCGGAGATAAGCTACTCTAATTACAAGACGTTGTTGTATTCACTAGCGTACACGCAAGGCAACATTTTTAGCAATACAGGCGTCTCACTTCGCATTTCCATAGTACACAGAGGAGCTTCTGTTATTCATTCATTTATTCAGCAGCGAGAGCATTAGCGGAACATCTGTATGCAATGACTGTACTCATAACAGTGAAGGCCTGTTCCCTAACCAACACCCTTAAGTATCGTCCCATATTATACCGTGAGACAGGTCGTCACCTAATGCAGTACCAGTGCTATTGAGTATGTCACCATTTCATGCTCTCATCCTGTACCAACACACATACACTGTTTAAAGGTTTTCACACACACACACACACACACACATACACACAGAGCGCCACCTTTTCTACCAACACACACATATCACCTCATGCTGTACAGACGCACACGCTATTTCATGCTGTAAACCAACGTAGACAAAAATGAATAACCTGATATCGTACCAGCATACATGTCACTGCTTCTTCCTGTTCCAGTGTATTAGTTAATATCTCTTGCTGCACCTCATATACATCGCCTCATGCTTTACCAACACAAGCCTAATCATCTCTTTATACCAGCACAGACGCTACCACCTCACACTATGTCAGTGCTACCTTATGGACTACTAACATACATTACTTCATACTATCCCAAGACATTCATTATCTCATGCTAAATCAACACATATGTCACCTCATGTTATGCCAACACACTTCATTCCTTAATGCTCTACTAAAACACACGTCTGACTGTCTATCTGTTGCCAGACGCCTTAATCCCGTAGAGGTGACCACAAACAAATCGCCTCCATGTCGCCCTGTCCACCGCCATTTCACTGCCCTCCCCCCAGCTCACACACCCCTCTCTCATATACCTCTCCACACCATCCCTCCATCTCATCCTTGGCCTCTCCCTTCCTTTTCCCCCCTCGACCTCACTCACATACTCTCCTCGTTAGTCTCTTGCATTCCGTCCTCTCCACATAGCCAAACCACCTCATTGCATTTCTCCTAATGCTTTCTATCACATCTACATCCACACCACAACGCTCCTTCACTTCCTCATTTGTCAGTCTGTGTCTCCATGTAACTCCACATGCTTCTCTGAAACAACTCATTTCTACTGCTCTCACTCTTGACTTATGTCCTGTCAACAAGATTCAAGCTTCACTTCCATACGTTAGAGTTGGTATCACAATACTGTCATGCAGCGACTTTTTTACTTCCATGCTTACTTCTTTATTTCTTATCATTGCTTTCAAAGAACCAGCAACTTTTCTTCCTTGTTGTACCCTTTCATGCACTTCACCCTCCAAACTTCTATCCTTACTCATCACACTGCCCAAGCACTTAAATGCACTCACATTTTCCATTTCCTCATCATCTAACCTCACTCTGCATTCAGTGACTTCGTTTCTCTCGAAGACCATAACTTTACTCTTCCCTACATTCACGTTTAGGCTACGTTCCTTACACACCCTCGCTAACTCATTCACCAAGTCTTGCAATTCCCCTTCGTCTTCACTTAACAATAAAGTCTCATCTGCCAACAACAGTACAGGGAGTTTCCGCACACTGTCCTTTCTCACTAGGGCTGCTCGAATATCCACTGCCCTACCTTGTATCTCTTTTATAACCCCATCCATGTGCAGATTGAACAGCCATGGAGACATGACACGTCAGTAAGATATATTCTACAACACACCTCAGCATCTCATGCAGTGACAACACACATGTCACCCTTTCAAGGTATGTCAACAGAACCGTCACCACGTCATGTTATGTCAGCACTTGCTTCGCTTTATATGATGTAAACACTTTCATTTCAGGCCGTATCAACACACACTTCATTAGCCATCACCCCATGCTGCGCCAGTGGGTCCTCACCTCTGAACCATTGGGTGGGTTGGCAAGGATATGCACATACTGCTTTAGCTTTCCTCAAACCCTACTCGTAGTGCAACAGTGACCCTACCTTACAGATCTCGAGTGTTCACTCTGATCACACCAATTTTGGTTAGTCTCTCCTGTTGTTAAGGGTTGGATTGCCTTTTCTAAATGTGTGTGTGTGTGTGTGTGTGTGTGTGCGCGTATGTGTGTGTGTGTGTGTGTGTGTGTGTGTGTGTGTGTGTGTGTGTAATGAGTTCACACATGTAGTAGAATTAAGGCCTAATCCAGAACATAGATGCGCAGATCAAAACATAGGCAATGCTACGCTGTTGCAACCCTCCATTTGACCAAGCACATACCCCCCCCACCTCCCTGCACACCTAACCAAGTGCATAACGTCTCTCGCATCCCCTCAACCCGCAATCTTTCCTTTTAAAGATGGCCGTAAGGAGAGCGCCCTGAGGATACATAATCTGGGCCCAACAGATTGCATGTGCAGGTTGCATTGAAATCTGTTTTTTTTTTTTTACTTTTTCATTACTTTAAGTAAAACTACATCAGACACAGCATTCTACGTACCAAAAGGCACCAGTTCCCTATAAGACATAACTGTGTGAGATTTCATGACTAGTGAATACTTTCTGAGTTCTGGCCCAGAACAAAATCTTTATGTCCGGCCAGCCGCCCTGCCGCCCAACTCTACGGACGGACACCTATTGATCCCAGTGATAACAACACCGTCCTCCGACTCTGTCAGGTGGAGGGTAAAAAGTATTGGTGCACACTTGGTGCGAAACAGTGTGACACCAGGGACGATGGCCGCTGCAAAATGCCCCATGATTTTTCCTCATGTTAGTAAACCTGCCTTCATAAGGATATCATTTATCGCTTGTCTGAGACATTTTCCAATTGATAATATAATTACTGTATATACATATTCAGATGGTAATAGATTAAACTTCTTGGGACTTCACTAGTTATTTTGACCATTTCGGCTCTCACTGTATCCCTCCTGCGCATTTTTGATTGTCTGTACATATTTGAAGACAATCATATGCATTAACATGTTTGACAAGGGAAATATGAATGATTATTGCGTGTGTAACAGAGAATATTCACAGGGTTGTCAAATATTGGAGCCAGTGTACCACGAGTTACTGAGACGGTCCTAACGTCGCTTATTTACTCTTATAGTTATGTGTATTGATGTACAAGACGTCTGTGTCTTACCGGAACAACCCATTTGTTAAAAGTCATGGGTCGCCAAGCTTGCCTTGCATCCAGAATGTGGGTGCTCGTCAAAATAGGTTAAGAAACGTCTTGCTGTGCCAACACACACGTCATCACTTCATGCTGTGCCAACATACACGCCATCAGCTCATGCTGCGCGAAAGCACACGTCAGCTCTTCATAGTATACCAACACACACGTCAGCTTCTCACCAACACGCACGCCATCACCTCATGCTAGGCCATTATTCACGTAATCACCTCACGCTGTATGAATACACACGTCATCACCTCACGCTGTACGAATACACACGTCATCACCTCATGGTATATGAGCACACATCACCTCATGGTATATGAGCACACATCACCTCATGCTATATAAGACACTCGTCATCACCTCATGCTGTATGAACACACTTGTCATTTCTTGCTATATGAACACAAACGTCATCATCTCATGCTATACCAAAACAAGTCATCATCTCATACTGTGCTCACACACACATCTCATCCCCTCATGCAGTACTAACACACACGTCATCACCTCATGACACGACAACGTACACATCTTCATCTCATAATGATGTCCTAAAACACATCATCAATTCATCCTTTCCCAGTATATACCTCACCTCGTGATACACCAAGACACACGTCATCAGTTAATGCTGTCCTAACAAGTACATCATCTCATGTCATGTCAGTGTACACGTTATCATCTCAAGCTGTGCCAACACAAACACGTCATCGCCTCATACTGTCAGCACACGGAGCAGCACGTCATACTACAGCAACATGAACGTCATTATTTCATACTAAAACACGTCATTATGTCATCCAGTAGCAACGTACACGTCATCACGTCATACTACACCAACACACCGGTTGTTTCCTTATGTTTGGTAACATTTACAGAAACTACCAACACAAATGTCTCACGAAAAGAATATACGATTACAAAATCTAACCATGTGTAGACGTATCGATATGGACCTGGTAGGTGAAGTGCTGTTTTTGTGTTTACTGTTGTTGTTGCTTATGTTCTTGTTATCTCCGCCAGCGAAGTAGGGCTGAGGTTATGTATGTCGCCGCCAAAGAAGTTGGACGAAGGTTGTGTATTCATCCGCGAATGTCAGTCTGTTTTGGTGTATCTCAAAATGTTAACAGATGCCAATGAGATTTGCTAGATAGGTGGGTCGTGTTAAGGAAGAATTTATAATATGTTGAGGTGGATCTATATCTGGGTGGAATAAATATATCTTATACAAATATATCATATACAGTAATTATATTATTGGTGTTGGGCACAGGTTTGCGCTCTCTGATGTTATGAAACGAGGCTGACAAATACCGTAGAATTATTTGACAATGAGATCATAAAAGTATTTGTCTGGTAGAAAAGAGGAATACCAGCAGTACGGTATATCATAAAAGGGATCGGCAATGGTGGAGGAATTAGCTCGCCGAGTGCCATGTTGTTGTTGTTGTTGGTTGTTGCTATTCTTGTTAGTGTCGTTTTTGTTGCCTCCGTCCACTCATCTGGACGTGTTCTTCAGAAAACCAGTCACTCCAGCAAAGCGCTTCCAGAGATCTTAAGTCCACGTTAGGTTGAAGGTTTGTTCGTATAAGGGAAGTGATGTGCGTGAGATGATTAAATGGACAGTAGTGTGAGGGCTGCATTACAGTGACAGCATAATTGTGTGTTTGTAAGTTGTATTCTGTGTTGGTCCTGAAGTACGAAAGCGTGATGGCCACATTATGGCCTGGCTAGCTTGGAAGGGCAGATTCAGAGAGATGACTGTCTTATGGGGGTTCATGAAGGATGTTGGGTTGAAGGTTTTTTGATGGACGTGGTGGCTATCTGTGTGTGCAAATGGCCGTATAGTGCAAAGCTGGGTGGCAGAGGAGGAATGTTGATGATGAAGCATTCTGTGTTATATTATGAGCTGTCTGCATCTTGGAAATGGTGCGACATAGTGTTACACATGGGGGAATGTTTCCGTCCTGAAGCAGTGACCCGTTGACCTCTCACGTTCATGTAGTTTCTTCCTGGGAGTACTTTTGTTTTTTTTTCCCCTAGGTGCAAGTGGTCTTTATTGTTGGTCTTTGTGGATGCTTTTATTATTTTTAAAGATTTGTGTTGTGTATTGTTTCTTTGGGTGACAGAGCGATTATCCTCCTCTCTTTGTCTGCCACCTCTCTGACCAGTTCACTCACACTGAAAATATGCTATGGAAAACAGTGAAAGTCAGTGAGTGACGATTATTAAGCACATAGTGGAATATACTTTAACGATGGAGTGATTTCTTAGGTACTGCTTTCGGTTTCCACAAAGTGTTCTGGTTGGGAAAGGACATGCGTAATCAGACTCTCAGTTCAAAACTTCACCCGAGGTCATCCAGCTGCCCAGGCCAGCTTAAAAGAACTATCTTTCATACATATTTTCTCTTAAAATGCTCACACTGCTTTAGGTTTCACCATACAGAGGATTATACAACATATGCTGTAAGGTTACCGACAGTGAAACATGAAAGTTTGGTCCTACTTACCAGACAGGAACAAAAACAGCATCAGCATGTAGACCTTAACGCACCACTTCATACTCGTCATCCTCGTCTGAAAATGCATTAATTTAGTTATTGTACAGACAAGACTATCTGATTATACTATACTCCATTTCACCAAGTTTGGCACCATCATTGATGTCCTCAACGCCTGTAGTGTTGATGTACATCCTTACCACTAGATGAACCTCTATGTTTTACCTTGAGAACCAATATATATAAAAGCACTACAAAAGGTGTATCCAGTTCTGAACACCATTATCAGTGCTACAGGTATTGAGCACATCACTCATGGCGCCAGACTCGGTGAAATGGAGTACAGTAAATCTCCCAGTTCAAGCATGATTTATGTGTGCGTTTCTAGAACTCAACATAACCTCAGTTATTTCTGTTGCATCGTTCTCTTTACTATTATTAATTTTGATAATCAGGGTGAATCCTGCATCGTGAACAAACATAAGGCGTTCTCAAATAAAATAAAATCAGTAACTGTTCAGTAAGTAGCTAAGGTGTAGGGTTCAAAGATCATAAAGTGCCTCAAACTTACCTTGGTCTTGCCGAATGTAATTTAACGTAATCTAACCAAACTTACCATAACCTCACGCAACCTAACAGCACCTAACGTTTCCGGGAATGTTAGGAGGGATGGGTGTATATCAGATTAATTTAGATTAAGTTGTTATAACTCCATCCAGCCTAATTGTACCTAACCTTCCCAGACATGCTTGGATAGCTAGACACAAATTAGACTAAATTAGTTTAAATTTATTTAGGCTGTAAAGGTCATGGTAGATTGGTTACGTTATTGGAAGGTGTGATGAAATTTTTTGCTTTTTTGTTCTGTAGTAAAAGCGTTTCGAACTCACGGTGGACACTTATAAGCAACGGCCACAACGCGTTATATCACTTTTCGTGTGTCTGATTCCAAATATACCAAAGAAAATATGTTACAAATGTAATTTTCAGAATTTTTGTCTTGTTTGTGTATGATAAACAAGTGTAGACGAACTGAGTAAAAGCTTTGCATATATTCAAGAAGTGATCCTCCATCTGATAGTCAGCAACATAATGTACGTACAACAACCCTTAGTCAATATCTGATAAGAATAATAATTTCCTCACATGCGACAGTGGGGACAGAGGAGTATGGAATGATGATCGCTGCAGAGGAGAGAGGAAAAAAAATGATTACAGTAGATGAAGAAAGGGACGCAGAAAATGGGAGAAAGAGTGAAGAAGGGCAAATGTAGAAAGCAGAAAGGGTGAAAGAAATTGTGAAGAATGGCGTAGTGGATAACGGAGACCTATGAGTTTAGGGGAACGGAGGAATATGAAAAAGATTTAAAAAAAATAAAAGGTAAAGAAAAAAAGGAGAATGAGTAAATAGTATAGAGGGTGAAGAAGGGAATGAGGCAATGAAAATACAGGGAGAAGAGGGGACAAAGAAAGGCGTAGGTAGTTTGAAGAAATGATAAAAGTTTGAGTGAATAGGAACATTGGTGTACTGATAGGGAGGATACAGAAAAGGATTTATTTAATCCTTTTCAGATAACACAGAGCTCAAGAAATACACATGTAGTAAACAAAGGGTGAAAAAGAAAATGAGTATTCGACAGAGCTGACCTGCGCCATTCAGTGCGGTTGTATCAGCGAGAGACCAGAGGAGGGTTAGGGAGATGGTGGCCGGTGGTAGACACAGGAATGCTCTGAGGGCTCATACCCACTCCACCCCCATGGCAGGATCGATGGTTCTGGTTTGTGAGTCATGCGTAATTGCTGGAGTACATCACCTAGCGGTAGCCCAAGAAACAAATGAATAACAGTTTATATGATACAGTGACACTTGGCATAAATGTCTCCATCATACTGTATAGTGGTTGAAAAAAAATCTAAACGTTTTATAACACGCGCTCCTGCACGTGTGTGTGTGTGTGTGTGTGTGTTAACAAAATATATGAAATAGTCTTTATCCAAATTTAGCAAAACTTGATGAAAATGTTGAGGGGCAGACACTGAAGAAACGTACTGTTATTGAAAACTGTTGGTCAAAGGTCACAGGTATTAATTAAAAGCTGACCTAACAACATTAACTGACCCCGTTGTTTGTGACTGCGGAAAATCAACTTCCTTGCCCTGTGCAGAAAAAAAAAAAATCGTCTTAGTTGATAGATTGTATTTTCCTCTTTGTTGCTGAAAAAAGGGATATCATTATTGGTTAGCACGCGAAATTTTAGGTCTGAACTCAACTTGGTATTTACACTGTGGATTTTAGAAGATGAGGGAATGTTGTGAGGAGGAGAGTTAGTGTATCGTGGAGGACAGTAGAGGGGTGTGGTGGAGTGAAGGAAGAGGGGAGGGTTATCACTCAAAAGGATTCAGTGTTTCGTCGCTGGGGGGAGGAGGGGAGGTCTCACTCTCGTCTCAACTCTCTTCCTTCTCCTCATTTACACTCACGTTTTAACGCATTACTATCTTGACATCGCTGTACCAGGCACAAAATTTGGCCTTATCTCTGGACCTATTCACTCTCCTCATCACTTGAGTTACTGTCAGCAAACTCAGCTTCCCCCCACCCCTCCTTTTATTTATTTTATTTTATTTTATTTTATTTTGCCTTCAGAAGCCTCCAAGGAGTCTCAAAAACAGTACCAAAAGAGGATGGGGGCTGGAAAACTACTGATTGCTGACAGTAACGCGGCAGTCAGTCAGCTGGTCGGCATAACAAACCTTTATAGGAACTAGGCTGTAATCACCGCCAGACACAGGATTTTTAAGTGAGTGTGGGTCTTAACACTATTCAGGTATGTCACAACCTGAGCGCTGTCCAGTATTGTCGTCTGTCAAAAATACAAGTTGAACAGTTTCTATCCAGATTAGACCAGACTTGGGGAAAGTGTTAAGAGTAAGAGAAAATGGAGTGAATTTATGTTAAGAACGATCAGTCAGTGCTCAAGGTCATATGAAAAGGTCAGAGTTCGATCCACGTCTCTGTTCATTAATAAAGTAACACAGTTTTGATCCGACTTTAACCAAACACGGTGTAAAGGTGGAGGGTCAGCCAAGGAATAACTTTTGGAGGTGGATTAAGGATGAAGTAAGAATTAAAGGATTCGATCTTGGGAACAATAAGTCAAAGATCTTGGTAAAAGGGAATGGTCGTTTGTCAAGATTAGCGGTCATGGTTTTGATCTGATTTGAAACAGACTTAGTGGAAATGTTAAGGGTCAGGCAAAAACAAGGGGATTCGGTTTTGAGAACAGTCAGTCAAATGTCAAGGTCAGAAGGCATGGTCAGAGTTTAATCGGTGTGTGTGTGTGTGTGTGTGTGTGTGTGTGTGTGTGTGTGTGTGTGTGTGTGTGTGTGT
>JAGKTI010005192.1:33921-46374 GCA_018397915.1 Birgus latro | reverse complement strand
TGTGTGTGTGTGTGTGTGTGTGTGTGTGTGTGTGTGTGTGTGTGTGTTTTGCCACCCACGAAGCCACATCAAAAGGCAGATTCGTTGCTGAAGCTTTTCAATTATTTTTGCTTGCATTTTATGGGTAATGTGTTAGGTGTCCTTGCTAAGAAATGGCGAAGCTTATTTTTCCTCCTCGCGTTGTAAAAGTAATGACAGTTCAACTAGGTGCGGATGCTGACTCCAATGACCCCACTCTCTCTGGACTCGCCACTGGGAATGTATAGGAGAAACGTAGGGAAACAGTAAAACCTGAGAACAGAGACGAATGATACTAGATATAGCATCAGGAAAGGCATTAATCTGGTATATAAATGTGACTCTACAACTGATGCTGCCTTATCGGAATTTATTTTAGCATGATATGTGTCTGTCTGCAAATGAAAAAGTACTTCTAAAAAGGATCTGTGAATATAACACTGTCCGTTGGAATTTTTCTAATCCTGTTATTTAATATAGTTTGCCAATAATGGTGATGCACTTACAATAATCCTGGAGAACATCGCAGACACAAGCCCAGATATTCCTGTCTACGACCAATGTGTATACATAGCACTTTCATCCTGAGGCTTAAGAATTGCTGAAAACATCTCTTTTTAACAACTACTTGAAAATGCATTTATTATTTTTTCATCTGAAACAGGCTAATTCATGATAGCAAATTTTAGCACTGGAATCCTGCTAGTTAGTTTCAGTGTTGTCCGATTATCTTCCCAAGTCTTCACCATACAGTAGAGTCATCTAGGGGTTACCTGCACAGCTGCTTTGGTGGGTGTGGATCTGACGGTGGTTGCACAACTTCAACCCCTGGCGGTACCGGATCCAACGTCCTTTGAAATCACCATGAAAAGATCGTATAAACCATGGCCCCAAGTCCGCAGCAAAGATGGAGTAACTGGCCATGATAAAGGTCACGTCTGTTCCAGAGCTAGGAGTGCTAAACAATTACGTTTAACAGTCTCGTTCGCTCTGAAATATAAACATATATACAATGAGATTTATCAGTCGGTTGGTGCTGGTACCTTTTGATTGTCAACAGGTTGTAGTGGACTGTTATAGAGAAAGCATTATTATTTTCTTTGTGCAATAGTCAAAGAATATATGATTCCATGCCTGTGAAAACAATCCCCGTGTTGAGAAGAGCCCACTCCGGGTCTTTCGGCCATGAAAGCAATAATCCTTCAAAGAAAGTCTAAGAAGTAATGCCTGTCACACTCCAAATCAGCAGCGCTATAGTGCCACAGACAGCTTTTTCACAGGCCATAGTGGACTGATCAGGTTAAGAATATAAGACCATGACTGGAGGAGTCCTGAGGAGGAAATTGTTCAACAAAATAATCAGCAGATTTTGTTGTAAGTCAGAAATCGATTATGCTGAACTAACGAAGATGATTAGCGTTGTTTATATGAGATCGCACAAGTTGCTCTTGGGTATTTAGGATTGAAAATATATCACCTTGTTCACCAGATGAGTCAGTAATAGGAATGGAGAACCAAAAGTGGTGAAAACCACTGAAATTTCCTATAATGGAGATTTCAAACGAATGAGCGATTAAGAGAATGTATTGCAGTTGACAAGTTTGATGGATAAAAATTTTTTATTAGTCAGTATAATTCCAGAATAAGTATCACCGATATATTTACGTAAAATTAGGCAGGTAGATAAGTAGATATATTTAAGTAAAAGGAAGCGCAATGACGGAATGAAATATATTTTGTATTATTGAGGACTGAGCAACCAGAGGGTGAGAGACGAGTATTGAATAAGTTATAATGGACTGAAATGGCATGCAGGTGATCGAGTGCTGTCAATGAATTATACAGGCAAACAGCTAAATACTAGGGGTAGATCACAGAGTAATCACCGGGGCCTGACACTGAATATTCCATTCTTGTTTTGGTGTAGGCCATTATATAGCCCACAGTAGCTGACAGACTGAGTGAATGACCACCTTGGAAGAGGCAGTAATCAGATGGCGAGAGAAGTGATCTGGTGTTAGAAACGAGGCGAATTCAATCTCACGCTGGGGAAGGGAATATTTAAATATTTGTTTTTCATTAAAGTGGCCTTGACTGATCATTCACAGAGCTCGCAGATGGTAGGTTTTAGCGCCGAAGTGGTGACATACGAAGGTACCTAACTCATTGAAGGACATATCTGTTTTCTTTCAAGAAATGTACTGTCATTTCTTTTGGAAGAGTTGGGCACGGAAAAATAAACGGCTTTTAAACACGATGAACCTAGGCACCTCGACATGATTATCTGTTTTTCCACTGGTAACTACATGGTTCTATCGGCTTATATCCTTAGCTGTTCTTTGCATCATTAAATAAAGAAGTTGTCATTTCCAGCTCTATGGTATTGTGTGCTAGACTAAGTAGATGCGAACATGTACAAAACACTATGGAGCAACAGAGATACTACAAATGGAAGGCAATATGTGGCAAAATTACTTCTGCTTAAAATTCTGTCGAAAGGAAAAACTAAGTGTACCGTGCGATTTCAGCGCTGCGAGAGGCGTGGCACAAAATTGTCTGTGGGTTGAGTTCTCCGATTTCAATTTCAGATTACTAAACTCCGTTGCAGAAATGATATTAGAATGCGAAGAATCCGAAGAAAAATCCTGGAATATGCAGATAATATGCCGTGGATTTTATGGCATAATAATAACGCAACGTACACCAGTAATGAAATCTATCCATCTATGTATTACCAGACGCCTTAATCCCGTAAGGGGTGGCCACAAACAAATCGCCTTCATGTCACCCTGTCCCCGGCCATTTGTAACTATATTCGTAAAAAAAAAAGTAAAAGACAAGGAAAACATCATGTGCCTGAGTTAAAGAAAAGGTTGAGGAAAATGTAGAAATGAGGAAAACGATAGAGGGGCATTATATGTGGAACGTGTCACCAACCAACTAGAACAAGCCGACGCATAATCATGGTTAGTGGAAGATCCAAGTATATAATGGACTGTTTAATAATTTCATAAAGACTGAACACTATTCAATTTCGGATAATGTCTCAGTTTCTAATCTTCATGGGAAAAAGACAGACTCTGTTGACTACCAAAATTACGATATTTCTGGCCTTCCATGAACACATTTAATGTAGGAACTGAAGAAAAATCGAGCCACTGAAGTCTTGACCCGGTCCAAACCAAAATGCTGCGGCACCAGTTGTCTCACTCCTCCCGTCAAACCCTCTATGTACACACACACACACACACACATATAGATAGATAGATAGATACAGATATATAGACAGATAGATACAGTGATCCCTTGGTTATTGCGCAGTTGGTTGTAGCGGTTTTCGTTATCATTGCAAGATGAAAAGCTTCACTCTTGTCATTACTGTGCATTTTCGGTTTAAAAAAAAATCGTTATCGTGCACCTATGCTGGCTTGTAATGGTGCAGGACAGGCGTACACAGGTAGCCGACGGGTTTGCATACCTGTGATAGTCGTCAGGTATCTAATTTGTCAGATTTCTAAGCAATTTCACCATAGGTTTCTAAAGAATAGTGCAGATGCGTTCCGGCGCCACCCAAACTCACAGATATATAGTTTACCATCAAAGGACATAAAACTATTGATGTTTATAACAAGTTCAATGAGTGTTTAAAAGTAATTTTCTTCTAAAACTATCACGATTATGTTTTCGTCCAGTAATCAAACTGGGTAGAAATCTCAGGGTGCTGTGCAAACCAGTACACAGCCAGTTTTGTGTACAGTGGGATTTTTTTTTTTCCATTATAAAACCTCATATTGACAGACAAATTTTGTTAGTTCTCCTCTCTACCCCTCTCTATTTTTCTCTCACTTTTCCACTTCCCTTTTCTTTTTCATCAATCCCTTTCTCCTCCTGTCACTTCCATTCCTCTCTTATTCATTTTCGAGTCACATCTAAAGGTTATAAAGGAGAGCAATAATAGAAAATTCAGTAAAAGGTGAAGTACAAAAGACATTTGCCTATCTCGGCCACTGATTTCTGGCTTAGGGAATGTTAACACAGAGACCAGGCAGGCGATTTTGGATTTTGGTCTCTACGCACCTGTCAAAAGGGGATACGTACTCTCTCCCTCTCTCTCTCCTCAGAACCCCTTACCTGAACCCCAACTCAGGTAAATCTATGGTATATGTTTCTTTCTTATTGTGCCCTATTCATCCATTTTGTTAATTAAACATGCCTCTGTGAGTTTGTGATACTTACTATAATTGAATGAATGAATATATTGTGTATAAAATGATGTAAAATGGAAATTGTAGGTTTATGACTGAGGTACCTGGTCCCAATTAGGATAAATCCCATACGTTCCGTGCTTTGGTCATTCCGCAATTTCATTATCACACACCAGGCTCGGTACCAATTATGCCCAATAACCAAGGGAACAATATATGTGTGTGTGTGTGTGTGTGTGTGTGTGTGTGTGTGTGTATTAAATATTTACCTGTATGTGTGCTACAGACCGGTAAGTGTAGAGAAAGACGATATGAACTACAATATGGAACATTATAAATGGTCATAATAATATCATACAAGAGTCTTTGCAATCGAAGAAGTTTTCGTCTATCAAGGGTGTGGGGATTCGATATTGCAAATGTCCAGATGTTACCAAGAGACTATGTTTACATGTATGTTGTCTTCCAGCACCATGGCTACTCACCACACATACTCTACTTCATGCCTCACACAAACACATAACCACTGCAACCATCTCAAAATACAGAGCCAAGTTTTATCTTTCATTAACCCTCACCATCATTCATTCATTCCACAGAAACTGCCCTTCACCGATAGGCACAATTAAACGTAAGCAGACTTCCATGTGGCCATCTGTCGACTCTGCCTTCTTAGCATCACAAAATATAACTCATGAATAATCCACTAAGCACTGATTCACTGTAATGTTGTCCCTCATACCACGAGACATTAGCTTCATGTACCTTACTTTCACAGCACTTACAGTCCTTCAATATAAAGTGAACAGCATGTCCCGCTACAGGGTCTAGTTTCCTGCAGCCCACCAGGTTTAAGTCATGATGAGCCTGGAGTCACAACAACATCGTTATTTCGTAACCGTTTAGCTCTTCCTTCTACACATGGTCAAAAATTAGGCCTGGCTGTCATCAAGGTGTGTAGCCTATATACATTACATGGAAATCTCAAGCAACACATGAGGAAAATGCAGTGTAAAATGTGGAAAGGGGTAGAGAGTGACGTTGGGAAACATACAAATAGATGGAGGCGGGGGAGTTAGAAAGTATAAAGACCTTGGTCGATCAATTCACTGCAGAAGGCTATGGTGCTACTCAGTGGTACAGTTATAAAATTTACAGATGTTTTATGGATGACTCCTGTACCACAACTCAGTTTTACCAGAACTGAGCGGTAATGACTTAAGGTCTGTCCTGTTTCCCGTCTTAACTTACAGAACAATACAGATGACGAATGAGTGAGCTGAAAGAGTTCGAGCATTTTTATGCAAAGAAGAAGGAACCAAAGGCAAGAAGCCAGAAAAGTTGTTCCTCCCAAGAACCAAGAATAAAAAAAAGAAAAAAAAAGCCAAATTCAAGGTCTCTTCACTTCAAGATGTCTGGACACATTGCATTTAAAAGACTGAATGTCACAGGCAGAGGTAAATACAGACTAAGAAAGACAGTTCCTGAACTAACTTGTATAATCCAGTATATAAACGACCGAGAATATCAGATAATTCCGGCATCAGAGAGCTGGACTGAACAGGAGTGAGAGTGTGCTGCTAGACGGTTGCTGTGTGGTTTTCATAATGAACCAGAGATGCCAGCAGATCAGAAGAACAGTGAACACTGAAACAGCAATATAAAAAAAAAGAGATTAAGATGCAACCCTGAAGCGAAAAGAGAGAGATTGAAAGGAGTCAGTGACAGGAAAGTCATTAAGACGAAAAGCCTTTTGTGTGAAAACCCCAACCACCAACTCCACCACACACATGAGAGTTGTACTTCACACAGGGTCGAATAAAACCATTGAACAAAATCATGGGCTGCACAGGGGTAAAGAAAGCACAGAGTCAGCTTAGCACATTTAATCTCATGAGAGCAGATGATGCCAGAGAGGTAGTGTGTTATTTCCATGATAGGTTCTGAGAGAATTAGGATGTTGAGAGAAGATGAATGACAGAGTTCCATACTGCTGAATATTTTTGGTTATGCGTAGAGATAATTTTGGTGAGCAGAGAGATGAAGAAACTGAGTTTTTGATGAATTAAAATACGATTTCTTTTACCCCAAGAAATAATTGCAGTGATCGATGCTGTTAGAAGCGAATGAAGAACTGAAGGCTGAATCATCAACATTTGAGTGGATGGAGTTACAGCTGTGTAGCTCATATCATAGTTGAAAAGAAGAGAGTTAGAGATAGGACAGAACCCTGAGGAACACCACTATTGACAGCTCAAGCAGAAGAGGAGTGGCAGTCTACAACAGCAGCTAGAAACGACTAGAAAGAAGGTCAGAGATGAACTGAATTATCAAAAATAACCATAGTGCTGCAACTTAAGTCAGAGATGACGGTACCAATAGAGGGATAAAAACCATAAAAAGGCAGTTTTGATATTAAACGTTTATCCCCCACTCGGTAGAAAAGTTTCCAAATGTCAGTGGCAAAGCTTTCGCCAAAGTCCCGAAACGAGTATGAACAGGAGACAGAAATGAAGGTGAGAAGATTACCAGTGGATCATCCCTGGCAGGACCCATAATAATGACTGGAAAAGTAATGACGAGAAAAGTGTTTATTTTTTGTTCAAAATATATTCGAACACTATAGAAATAAAGGATATTAAAGCAATCGCGCTATAACTAGAGGTCTGGGAACAGCCAGCAATTCGCGTGACAAGCTGAATGAGACCATGCCTCCAACAGGAAGGAATGGTACAGTTCAACAGACAAAGATGTAAGAGTTTACCTAGGCAGGGTGCAGGCAGGCAAAGATGCTCAGTCCTGAGAACAATTGGAGGCACCCCCATCAGGTCTGTACACATTATCAGTACCCAGGCCAATGTTGACAGAAAATGCTTTCCATGAAGAAATTTTAGTGTAAGTTATAAGGAGGCCAAAAGGGATGAAGAGATGCAGGAACAGCAATGGTATCATCAAAGTGGAACTGGAGGAGAGAGTCTGCGGGAAGTGTTCTGCCTTTTCAGTAGAAGAAACAGCTATAGCATCATCGGAATGGAAAAGAGGAGGGAAGAAGGATGCAGTAAATATATTAGACAATTTTTTGGCAAATAGTGCAATTTACTGACGGATCACAACCAGCAAAAACATTGCCACAGTACCATAATGGAACCAGTGTCTACTCATGATCCTGGAATCTGCTGGAAAATCTAGGATAACAGTACTGTGTATTTATGAAACCTCAGGCTACTGCACAAGAGAGCTGTCCAGTGTGGTCTTGTTTATTATCAGTTTTCATAAGTTTACAGAATAACATGAATAGTCGTAACTTCCATCAAGTGACCAACTCCATTTACATTACTGGAAACTGTGTTAGAATGATGAAAAGAATGTTAATGATTATTGGTGTGAAATCTAAATGAAACAAGACAACTTTTTGGCTAGTTTGCGATTTTACACAAACAGCGATTATTAGTTCAACTAGGTTTTAGTTTCAGTGTCTAATGTAATTCATTCTGAATTTTGTTAGTTATAACACAAGTTACTTGCCATAGAGCGAAACAGTTATGAAGTAACTTAAGCTTACCAAAACAATACATTCCATTACCTGATTCAAGTTAAAACCAGTTAAAATACACAGCCTTTTTTTTTTTAAATTAAAATACAGATTTTTGTTATTATAACTTGCTGTGATATGATCAGAACCCATGTCTTCCAAGGGACGAAGTCATAAATCTATAACCAGTACAGTAGTGATAATCAGTAAGATTTCCTTCCCCGGCTGCCACAACAACACCATCACCTCAATGGCTGTCAATTTATTGCCATGTGAAATAGGTCATATGATCAGCTGCTGATCATTCCAGCATTTAAAGATATTAACTGTACTGTACTTCATATACCAAATGGTCCACAAAAATATTAGTAAAATGCCAATGACAAATGAATTACTGTATTTCATCTCCCAAGAAGTTAAAGAAAATAAGCAATCCTTTTGATGTGCATCTCTACATCTTTATTCTATATCTATCCTCTGCCAGCTGTCTGTTTCCTAATTTTACATGCTTCACTATTTCACTCATTTTCTGCCAATAACAGTGAATCATTTTCATTTGCTACACATCAACGTGCCCTCAGAATTCCTCGCTGTTGTTCTTTTACACCATCTTTTGCCTCGAGCATTCTCTCCGAGGCATTATCATCCGAGCACTTTCGCTTCTTTCCAGTCAGTAGAATTTCTTCTTCCACTTCATTCAAGAAACGTTACCTTTATTATTTTATTCTATATATTCAAACCACATACATAAGTAATCACTACCATGTCTATTACTCCCAGTGTTTATTTTTCGTCCTCAGGCTATTCTGTAATATTACATCCATACATCAGTGTAAATAGGAGAGCCAACGCAATTTGTTGCAACCTTTTAATTCGGATTTTTCTTCCGTAAAAACACCATTACAGCACTAGCCAGTTATCCTTTGGGACCCCTTGTACTCATGGGTGTAGATCACAGGGGAGATGGGGGAAGGATAAATTCTCTCCTATAGTTGGTCCGGTGGAGAGGTTAGTCTTCGTGTAATCATCTCCCCTCCTCCCTTATAATTCCAGTAACCCTGAAAAATTGCAAAGTTAAACCTAAAATTACCCTCAGGATACTTCGTCTTCATAGTGCAAAGGCAGTTATTAAGAGAGAGAGGGAGAGAGAGAGAGAGAGAGAGAGAGAGAGAGAGAGAGAGAGAGAGAGAGAGAGAAACACTGATGTTGCAGAAATTATAATAACACAAGATGATGTAAGTTGATTCACTGTAGCAAACTAAACTTTTCAGATGAGAGTCAGTGTGATGATATCAGGTTCAGCTATAACTCCACTTCTCATCATCGTGCATCGTGACAGACAATGTGCTTCTGGTAATCTTATATACAAGCGGTTGTATCACTGCACTTCTGGCGGCGACACTTCTCATCTATTTACAACAAAGTACTCTATGCTCTCAAAAATCATCCCACACAGATACCACACTAAATCCAAGTATGCATTTGTTCTGTCCACTTGCTTTACAAATTTACCTCATTTTTCAAGCGCAGCACTGTACACAGGGAGACAGAATTCAGTAACTTTACCAAATAGGCTGATAATAGTTAGAATAAGCTTTGTATGCGTGACTTTTGGTGAAGATGTCCAATACGTCGCTAAGAACATGCCTTCATATACAGTGTCATTCATACTACAGGTTCTGGCATTGTCTGTTTTCGTTTTTATTTAAGCTTCCATTTTCATCGTGTGTGTGTGTGTGTGTGTGTCTTTACGTAGTACTATACTGAAGCACTAAATTTTTATGAGTACATACAGTGTCTCATAACCTCCTGCGAGTTCACACACACACACACACACACAAGGTAGAATGACAGGTTAACTATGGGAGGCTGGAAATGGAAAGTTAGCGATTTAGTTAACTCATTTTTATTTTCCATTGACCTAAACGAATTAACCCTTTGATGATTAAGTTTTCTCTTGGTTTCAACTCAGGTAATACCAGTGTAATTTAATAAACTGAGAGAGAGATTCGTGGGACATTTAAACCCAGTGCGAGGACACTTAAATTTACCAAAAATCCTTCAATAGGGGCCTGAAATTTCTTGTCGTTTTCACGGCGTTGTCATAACTTTCCGTATTTCATAAAACGAAAACTGAAAGTCGTTCCCTTAAATTTACACACATACACCATGTTTACACAGCATGACAACACTGTATAAATACTTTCTTATACTGGCCTGCTATTACGCTTCCTTATTTCCCTTGCTAAAAATCTGTCTATATGTATGTCGCCATATGCAATCCTGGAGAGCTGGTGAATGAATCTTATCTAATCTTTCTAATATGAATCAGAATAATCATAGTGCTTTCAGCCTGAACTACACGACGCAGTCAAAAGCTACAGGCAAGTGTGGCGTGGAGGTGCGTGCAGGTGTGGTGTGGGGGTGCAGGCAGGTGTTGTGTGAAGGTGCGAGCAGGTGTGGTGTGGAGGTGCAAGCAGGAGTAGATAGTGACAGGTGTGGAATGGTGATGAGACATATGTAGTGTTGGTGTGCATGCAAGTACAGATGTTGGGTACCAGGCAGGTGTCAGTGTGTCAAGGTGTGGTGTTGGGTGAAGGGCATTGTGGGGTTTCAGGATGGGTGTATTAGTGCAGACAAGTGTACTGTACGGATGCAGGAAGGACTGACGTGAAATTCCAAGCAGGTGATGGCGTGCAGGCAGGTTTTAGTGTGGATAACAGGCGTACGTTGAAATTTGTGGTGTTGTTATGCATTGCAGCGTGGTGATGCATACAGCTTTTGGGGTGATGGCAGCAGTAGGGGTGAGGCCAGTGAGGTTCGGCAATGGAGACAGGTGTTGTAAGGGCGTCCTATTCTGTATTTTGATGGAGCAGGCAAGTGTGTGGGGGCATCGTATGGGTGGTCGAATATTGAGCATTGGTGTGCAGGTACAAGTGTTGTGGTTAGGGGTGTAGGCAGTTGGTCTGTGAGGGTGCATCGAGATGATGTGTGTTCGCACAGGAATGGTGTAGGTGGCAGGGTAGATCTGCGGGAACTGGCAGTTAGTTATGAATTTGAACCATGAGTATAGTGGTAGCATGTCAGATGGGGTATGACTGTGCACGTAGATGTGATGGGAGGGAGAAGAATGTGTGGTGTAGAGGTCAATAAGGCGTGGTTTGAGCTGCAGGCAGGTGTCAGTGTGCAGGCTGATATGGTGTGGGAATACAGCCAGGTGTGGTGTGGGAGTGAAGGCCGGTGTGGTATGGTTGGTCCAGGCAAGTGTGGTGTGGGTGTGCAGGCACGTTTGTGGGCGTGCAGAAAGGTGTGGCATGGGAATGTAGGCAGGTGTGGTGTGGGTATGTAGGAAGGTGTGGTGTGGGCAACAAGAATGCATGGTGTGGGGGGTATTGGCCGGTGCTGTGTGGTATGAGTGTGCAAGTATGTGTGGCATGGTGTGGTGTGGGGGTATTGGCAGGTTTGGTGTGGAATGGGGGTGTCGGCAGGTATGGTGTGGGTGACAAACAGGTGAAGTGTAAGGGTACAGGCAGAGGATGTAATGTGGTGTGGGGTGGTCGTGCCGGCAGGTGTGATGTAGTGTTGTTTTTGCAGCGACGTATGGTGTGACGTAGAGGCAGTGACAGGTGTGATATGGTGTGAGGATAGAGGCAGGTGTGGTGTGAAGGCACTGGGAAGTGTGGTCAATGGTTGCAGGCATATGTGGCTGACAATTTTTGAGCTTTAATAGATGGAATGGGTCTAGGCAGCTGTGGTGGACAATTTTTGAGCTTTAGGTGGAATGGGTGCAGGCAGATGTGGCAGGTAATTTTTGAGCGTTAACAGGCGGAATGGGAACAGGCAGTTGTGGTGTGCGGATGTAGGAAGATGTAGTTGATGTGGAAGTTGTAGTGGGATTGCAGGAAGATGTGCTGTGTAATTGAAAGGACGTATGGGAATTATAGTTTGTGTGATGGTGGACACAGGCGTGGGGGAACAGGCGATTGTGGTGTGAGGATGCGGAATGTCGTGGGGCTCCAGGTAAAATGCGATTGAAGGGTGTAGTCCAGTGGTGTGTGGACGAACAGTGAATTATTATTATTATTATTTATTTATTTTTTTGAGGGAAGAGTACAGTCAGGTGCGATATTTGGATACAGGAAGTTGAAATGGGGATGTAATCATATGTGGTGTGGGAGGTTAATCACATATAGAATGGTGGTGTAGTCAGGTGTTGTTTGAGCCTACATGCAGAGGCGGTGTGTGTGTGTGTGTGTCTGTAAATAGCTCCATCACATCTCTCAGTATTTCCTGTCCGATGGTAACTGACGTGGCTGTCAACACACCTCCCGCGCTGTTTTCTCCGCTTTGATTTGTGTTTGTTTTTGTTACCTTCTCTTGCTTAAACTCCTTCTCTTGCATGACTTTTTTGCTTTATCCTTGCTATTGCTGATTCCTGAAGGCTTTATTCAGTTTAATGGATATTTAATGAAGTTGTGGTACTTGATAGAGCATTCAACAAAATCAGTACTACATGATGACTTCCCTAGTGAGAGAAAAGGTGGTGGAAGTAGTAAAATATTCCAAAGTAAATCGTCTTTTGACTCAAGAGAGTGAAGTGAATAAGTGAATTGTGCCGTGACAGGTGGGACGGCCCTTACACTGGATCACTTCTCTCTTATTTGTTCACATGCCCACACTGGCTTCACAGACGGCTCT
>JAGKTI010005192.1:20765-33850 GCA_018397915.1 Birgus latro | reverse complement strand
CACAGACGGCTCTCCTTTTGTTTTTTGTTTTATTGCTAAGGTTCCCGACCAGTTGAAAATGTGTTTCCTAAGCTAATTGTTATTGTTTCTTGGTGTAGAGATTACATAGGAGCTGTCTTTGCAGGGAATGTTTTGAGAGAGAGAGAGAGGGAGAGAATTAAGTTGCTTTTGATTAGATTCCTTGGCTTCTGAAATGCCAGTTTCCGTGTCGATACTGTACTGGGCATTTTTCTCCTTAAAAATGTCACTGTTAGACCTCCTTAGTGAACCCTGCCTCTTTCCTGGTACCCGCCTTATGTCTTGTTAATAGTGCACTCGTATGCTTCCCTCTGTTCGATCTCTTTCCCTTTATAACACCTACCAAACCTGGTCGTCTTACATATTTTCTGCCTTAGTGCCAAATGACAGTATGTGCCTGGCGCTAGCTTGTTTGTTCAGTCAATCAATCCTTAAAAATGTGCAATCAGTATACCATTTATTTTTTTTGTAATAAAAAAAATATGCAAACATATTATTCACTTTTCCTCACTGCGTTTCGGTCCACACACACACACACACACACACACACACACTAATATGCTGGGTTAAACTGAATAGAGTTTGGTTGATAAAGGAGGAAAGAAGTATTCACAGTGAAAGACTGAACCTGAAAAAGCTGATGAACCAAGCAGACGCGGGTGAATCCTAAAGACAATGGAAGAGTTAGGATCAACGAAATGCAAAGAAATGGATGTGGAAAACTTGTGGAATGATTACAGTGAGTGGTTAGATTGCAGTGCTAAAGATGTGGAGGCTGTTTAAGGTGAATAGCTGACGAAAAACACCTTGGTAGAACGTGAAGGTTGAACGAGTAATGGAAGAAACAAGGAAGAAGTAGCTAGATTTGACGCCAGACTGCCTGTTCAAACGACGTAAGGGAATATACTGTACTGAGATTAAGAAACACATAAAGACATCAGTAAAGAAGTAGAGATATTATGATGAATCTGGAAACAAATTAAAAGTAGCTATTTGGATAATAGGAAATCCCTTCAGAAAAAAAGTGGCAAACGTGTAAAAAAGTGGTACAAATATGGAGTTGTGAGGGATGAGAGTGGAAGAACATTAAGAGTGAAAGTGAAGTACTGTGCAGATAGAAAGGATAGTGTTGTTGTTGTTGTTGTTGTAACCTACTACTCAGCCGATGTGAACTCAATGGACTTAATTAAGGAAGCTGAACATTTAAGCCAGCCGCTCCATGAGACCTTTTGTTGGAGTTATGTTGAAGGGTAGTCTGTGTTTTGACAGTGTAGTGCCTGAGGTAATTGTGCTGTGGTACTGGAGATGCACTGCTGTGTGGGTAGAGTGGATTGTTTGTGATTTGTATATGTGTAGGCACAGTACACGGTGGTGACCCCATAGCAGTTTGGCGAGATATATTCGTGCCTCTGTGGTTAGAGAAGTTTCTGAGGGGTGAATGTCCGGTAGTGGCTTATGAATGTTTTGGATGGTTGTGTGTTCATGGATGTATTTGTGATGTGTAGTGTTAGATGGATGATAAGACTGAATGTTGCTGAAATACTCTGAGTTGTGCTGAACAGTTGTTCGTTTCTTTTTTCTTTGTGGAGGAGTGTGACGCAACATAAAAGTATGAGTGAGATGTGCTTCGAACTGAGGCGATGAACTGTGTGTTTCACATACTCGGAGTTTGCTGAAAGTATTCCTGTTGCTTGATGTAGGTGATCATTATTTGTGATCTTAGAATGTCTTTTACCGTCCTTAAGACTTTGTTCTGTGTTTTTGAAGCTTATAAAAGTTTCTTTTGTGTGCGGGAGTTGTTCAGCTGGGTCTAGCATACTGTATGATTGTTCTAGTGGATTTTTATGCTGTTTTGTAGACTCTTTCTGTTGTCTAAATGCAATATTGGAGTCTTCAAGGCGCCGAGTATACTAGATGCGTTTGAAGGGATGTTAGCTGTGTGCTGAGAAGAGGTTCTGTGTGCGCGGAGGCAGCGGTTGTGGGTGTGATTCTCTCTTAGAATATGAAGAAAAGGCACATGTATTCTAAGGATTTTGAGAGCCAGGAAGACCCATCATCAGGTAAACTGGGCTCTAGATGAGGAATATTAACGAATGCATTATCATCCAGCCTAGAATGATGAGTTTTTCTGTAACTGCTGTGATGTCGACTGGAAGCAACAAGGAAATTCCAAAGGATTTTTTTCCTTCGACAATATAGTCAGGACAATGATAAAGTAAATGCTGCTGGAGTTCTCTCCAAGAGGAGTTCCCAGCTGGCCATTACAGCCATATCTTCGCAAAATGTATGATGATATAGGGATGGCACTTTGTTAAGCAAGCACAGGAAGCAGGAGGAGGGAAATTACATGTAGGTCCGCACTTACGTTTTTAAAATCAAGTAAATATCACTGTAGTTTGAATATTGTATAGGCATATTGCACTAAAACGTGCCATAATGACAAACAGTTAACTGTCACTCCAGGGTCAAAATATACATAAAAGTATGCAATTAAAAGTGTTATGATGGAGCTGCTTTGTTTCAATCTACTTTCCATCGTTTTGGCATTGTTCCGTCATCACATCATCAGGCATCGCATTATATAAAACTCTATTCTTGAAGTTTCACATCTTATCCTCCCTCGCCACTCATCTCCTCCACGTACCCGTCCTCTCCACTTTCATTATCATCAATCATTTCTCTTGCATATCCTTACTTACCATCCGTCAGAGTTCCCCTCTTCCCATCCATCTCTATTGACTAATCTTACCTGCCGTACTTCATCTCACACTGGTGTAAAATATTGTCACATAAACTACTTTACTCCTCAGTTTTCTTTAACTTTATGCACGATTCACGTCAAGGTAGAAACAAGTCGATCTGTTTGCGAACTTCATTGCCCTCGTACCTTCTTGTCAGCTTCCATGTCGGCCATCATCTGTGCATAGGCTCTTCTCTGGGATAAGCGAGTGTTCATGAGGTGACTTGGTTCCTCTCAATATATCTGGTACTATACTGAAACATCTGGTAGCAAAATGAAAATATTATTTGCTTATATTGATGCTCAGTTCTAAACAGGAGGATAAAGGTGATTCTAAACTAAAGAAAATGTAAAAAGATTCTGAAAGCTGCACCACTTTAAAGGAAGGATATTTGGAATTCTGTTAGATATTACGGCTGAGCTGTCTGTTACTTTCACTTCAAAATGTTGCTAGTCTTCACTGTTGTCTTCTTTGGCCTCCCGCTGATGGGTTTGGTGAAAGAGTTATTCCACCATGGAGCTCTTGAGCCTGCCTAAGCTAATCCTAAATGCCAAGGGAGAGAATCCTGTTATTCTCGGAACTCCTTCCATTAAGATTATCTGGACCATTGCATTCTTGGAGACATACTTCTCTTGAGAATTCAGAGTACAGTAAGTGACCAGCTGATTTTTTTTTTTTTTAATCTACAAATGTGGTCAACGTGGTGCAATCAATCACTCCATGCTCCGCATGTGTGCATTTGTAACCAACAAAATCTTTTGTTTACTGATCCCTGATTGTAGATTAGATAAGACACACTCATCTAGGTCTGAATTTTTGAGTTTTGAATTAATAATTAGTAGGGACATCAAGTGATTTTCGTCTAACTGTTGACGGCCTTCTTACCAAGCACCTCAACCCGTATGCCTATCCCAAACCATGAATTTCGTAGTATAATGTGCAGTGTATTTTTTTTTTTTATGGGGGCGGGGGGGGGGAGTGCTCATTATATGGCGGTAAATATGGTACCTTCCTTAGCTCTAGATAGGTAACCTTCATCCCGTGGTGACCATTAGGTAACCTGGGGTGGAACCAACCCGACGTAGGGAAAAAAAATGTAGAAAAATAGTTCTTGTACATTTATTATTGTAAGAAAATACATGAATAAACTTTCACCTTTATACTATGTTTTACTCCTAAAACCTTTATGAACTGAATTATGAAAAATTTTTTAAAAATTAATTTTAATAACTTTTTGAGAATTTAAAAATATTTTGATATTAAAATTTTTCTAAGTTGAAGCTGAGGTAGGTCCAATCCCTGTAGTGGCAAAGATAGGTGAAGGTTGGAACCTCTTGTAGCCCAGAGCTCAACCCTCAAGGATGCACAGTAAGTTCTGGAGAGGAAGCCAAAAAGACCTAAAATTTACACCACGTAATTTTAGGTACTTCTTGCTCCCTTACTGTGCATCCTTGGGGTTTGTGCTCTGGGCTACAAGAGGTTCTAACCTTCACCTATCTTTGCCACTACAGGGATAGTACCTACCTCAGTGGCAACTTAGAAAGATGTTAATTTCAAAATATTTTCATTTCTCAAAAATAAAAAATAAAAATATTTTCATAATTCAGTTCACTAAGTCTTTAGGAGTAAAAAATAGTACAAAAGTGAAAGTTTATTCCTGTATATTTTTTTTTACAATAATAAATGTACAAGAACTATTTTACCACATTTTTTTTTCCTACATGGGGTTGATTCCACCCCAGGTTACATGATGGGTCAACGCAGCCTGAAGGTTACCTACTTTCACTAATGGTTCACTGTACAGGGGCCTCAATATCACTGACATAATAATCAGTCTAATCAGTCATCACTTTCACTTTGTTTCACACAAAAAAATCACAAATCAAAGTATGTTGTAAGTGTAAACAGTCACTATGTAGGTAACCTGAGGTAGATTCTACCCCAAAACCTCTGGGGTCTCATATCTAGGGAACCTATGGAGAGTGCGACTTGATCCCCCCCCCATGATGTCTGGACGAACAATGAAGCTTCTGATAGGCCCAGGCCAGGGTGACATGTGGCGTCGGTACGACAAGTGAATACATATCCTGGGGTAGTAAACACCCCAGATTACCTTTCTAGGGTGAAGAACTTAAGAATGTAAGAAGAAAGGTGGAACTGCCGCACCTATGTTATAAAGTTTCACCAAAATCATTTCTATTATGCACACTACACATTCAGAGGGCAAGGATACAGGTAAGGTGCATTACACACAGCTACATAATTTGAACTGTATAAAATTAACTGCATAACCAAGGTCTTATTTATGAATGGATGTTGCTTGAGATATTTTTTTTTTACACTGATGCAGTTAGTTACAGGACAGTAGCCCAATATAATACAGAATGTGTATGTCGCTGCCAAATACTTAACTATTAAAAAACAAAGTGTTCTTTAATCAGATGGAAAATTAACCGAGAGTTGGGTGAAAGGTGATAGTTATCATTAAATCTAAAACAGCCATATCTGAGAAATTAGAGAGGGGGAAAATATGTTTTGTATTAAAAGTATGTTAGTTAAATACCACTGCACAGTTGGTAGATTCGGAGGATAAGTTTTGTTACTGTTGTCGCCATTGTTGCTTTTGCTGTTGTGTCGACGTAAGTTGTAAAATTTTACCCTGAAATTGTTGCATACTATGAATGTAGTTTTTTTGTGGAATAAAATAAAGTGTGTGAGGGCTTGATAGTACTGATTCAGTGTAATAAAAACTCATAACAGATGCAGCAATGGCGAATAACGAGGTGTTGTCCAGTCGACTTGTAAAACTGGAGTTCCAGCTCTGCATACTGCCAATTATCCAACCATCTTGGGAACTGTACCTCGTTTGTGTGGTCCATTGCATTATTATATAAACCTTTTTCTCCACACACAGAATCTTCAGTCTTGATATTTTGATATTTTTGGTCGAGAATTTTTGGCTGGGGTCAGAGAAATCTAGAAGTGACAACAGAAACCCCATTATCCATTATCCACATGTCTAGGTTATTACTACTTGTTATTTTTGCTTGGTAATGATGTAGCTTAACCACAGGGATGATTTATGTTTTCAGAAAATATAGATTTTTTTTTATAATTGTTCAAACGTGCTGAATGTTGTACAGTAGAGATGATTAACTGAAATGAAGTGATGTATGTATCTCTAATTGTATACAAGTGGTAATTTTCTGTACAACGTATATTTTTCTCATGTTCTGAATTTCACTGGCTAGGTAATTGCTCATCCATTATGCTGCCAGAATTATTCCTTTCTTTTAGTGCCAAAATGTTTGGAAAGACCCGTACTAACACTCAGCAGGTAAGAGTTCAGTTATTTTTGTCGAAAGAGTAATTAAGGCTTCTCGAAGACAAATATTTCACTGCAAAAAAATCAACAAAGAACATCAAGCCACCGTCACAGGTAAGAGTGTGACGAAGTGGTAAGTGTCCGAGTTCATACTACACAACTTACATGATATGCCAAACAGGAGAAATGTCCCTAAGATAAACCATGCAGTTTTTGTGTCACTTGCAAGATTAGTCCATCGGCTGTTTCAGCCCAGTGAAGATAAAGGCATCAATCGAAATCTATGGCAGTAAAAGGGCTCAAGTAAGCTTCTAATTATTTCATCTTTAGTATGTTACTGAATACTTATATGTTACCCCTTGAGCAGTTGCAGGTGAGCTTCATACACTTGAATCGGACTCTTCTGTCATCTCTTGTGGGAGATGATAACTGTCATGTCAGATCCCTAGATCTCATCTGAAGATTTCAAATTCTGCCGTAAGTCCAGTTAATGCTCTGGTCAGCCAATTGGTTGACACAACGAATTTCATGTAGGTAAGCCCAAGTTGTAGTGTTTTGGGGCTGAATGTCCCAAAACCACATGCACTTGCGAGGCATGAAAGGTGTCCTGGAGCGTCCATAGCACAAAGAATAATTATGAGCCTTTTCCCTTGTCACCAGCAGCTACTGAGCTATATACCAGGTCTCTCTGGTACCCCAAGTATTACTCAGCTATTAAAGCCCTTACTGCTATACCAACCTCGCACCTCCCACAGCCTGGGTCCTCCAGCTTCCACTTTTTGTACCTTACGCATGCGCTGCTCCATCCACTTCCTCCTCCCACTTTTGCCACATCCACGCAACAGCTACATCTCTTTTTGCTATTCATCCACATTTTTACAGCTACCTTTTTCCTCACCTCACTTGTGGGCATCACCGCCAATATCTCCCGCCATATTTCCAATGACCACCTCTGTTTCTAGATACGATCCACTTGTTGATGATTAATCAGTTGAAAGTAGACTAAAATACATTTTGAAGGTCATTCATACCCAGGCGGAGGCACAAACTTCCCTCCCCTGTTGGAACTCGTACTTGCTGTCTGCTCTTGTCTACAGGCGAGGACAACTGTGAAGGGTGTTGGGTAACAACATGAATATTTCTTTAGCATGATTGTAAATGAGAACCTTCGCATATCTGTAACTTTTTCCATGTAATGCAGCACTCCCTTATTTCCATATAATCTCCTCCACTGAAAGCTTTCCAAAAGCATTTCAGTTTGATAATTTTATTTTATGTTTGTAATCTTCGTGTGATTTATTCAGTTTTCGAAACACCATGTGGATAAATACATTGGATTCATCCAGTATCAACCCCTGTAATATCAGGTGGATCTCCATTCCCCAATAATATCATTCAGAAGCAGTGAAATAAAGGTCCTTTGAATAAAGGACATAAAGCAGTACCTGCATGTATGAAAGACCCAAATCCAGGTACTCCATGACAGACTCCCCCCCCCAAAAAAAATACTGTTACAAAGTCATTCTCCACAAAGCAAAGATAGCTGATACCTGTTCTCCAGAATTTCGCCTTTACAGTTACTTTTTTTTTTTCATTATTTCACGCGACCACCTCCAGACCCGGGGATGGTATTTAATTTGTTTCCCTAACTGCTATACTTGTCCAGATATGAAGGTTTGAAGAAAGGCTGAGAAAGGAAAATACTGAATGGGCGGCCGTGCTATACTAATGCCTGGGTCAAGGAGTTAAACATACCTGGGGTTTTATTCTCTCGGGATGTATCTTGGCAAAATTGTAATGCCTTACTTGTTATATCTGCTTTCAAGAGAATAGTTGTGCTAAGTCGACTCATGCCTTCTTTACCCCTGCACAGATGTTGGCTTTATACATGGGTTTTATTCGTCTTTGTATAGAGTACAACTCTTATGTGTGGGTAGGCACCCCATATACAGCTCATATTAACAAGGTGGGTTCAAAAGCTTTTCATCTCATAAACTCTCATCCTCTTACCGGCTCCCTTCAACCTCTGTCTCTTCGCCACACTGTTGCATCTTTATCTCTTCTCTGTCGCTACTTTAATGATCACTGCTCCATTGAATTGTCTGCTTGTATCCCTCCACCACTACACCTGGTGCCTAACATCCTTCAAGCAACAAACTCTCAACACTTTTCTGTCCAACTCACTAATGCAAGAGTTAACCGTTACTCCCAGTTTTTCATGTATGCAACAGGTCAGCTCTGGAACTGTCTTCCTGCGTCAGCATTTCCTATTGCCGATGACCTCCAGTCTTTCAAACAAAGTGTGTCTAGGCATCCCAAAATGAATAGATATTGAATCTGGCATGTGTTATCTTGTTTTTGTTTTTCCGTGAAGGGAACAACCTTATGGGTTTCTGGCTATTGGTTAACATCGGTTAAAGCTGGCATGAGGAACGCATGAAACGTCTGCCAGAAGCAAAGGTCAGAGCCAGTAACTGGAAGTTCACTTCTGGAGAGGACACCTCAACAAGGATGCTTCCATTCCCCTAAGAAGATATATTGGGTTCTCTGTTAGAAGCAGGAAGGTGGCTTGCAGGCCGCCTTGGGTGATGTAGGACAGACAGTGCCACCACCAGAAGCCCCAGAAGTTGAAGTAGTGTCCACAGGACCAGAACCCTGAGAATATGATATCCTATGCTGCAGAACTGAAACACCAACGGTCTGTCCAACACCATCCCAAAGTGGGGACGAGACCACAGGCGAACCATCAGCTTTAACCTCCACCTGGCTAGACCTCAGTGCCTCCAAGGCAGAGGGATAAGCAGAGAGGTCGACACAAAGTTCCATGTCAGAGACCTTGGGTGGACGGTCGTCAGGCTCAGAGGACTCTAAAGAGTCATCTGGTGGAATTTCCCAGGTACAGATGAAACTTCAAACATGCTGGACAAGGTAGGATAAGGAGACACGTTAACTTGGACATCCTCCACGACCACGGAAGTGAGGAAACCTTCAGCCACCGAAGTGGGGACAGAAACAGTCGAGCTAGTGGGTGGGCGAACACCAGTCTCACAAACAGTAATAACCTTGGGGACAGCATCCGGCAAACCACCAGTTGCAGAAGTGGGCACTGGACTGGGTCAAGGCAGCTTCTGAGACACTGGGGGACACACTGGCACTCCAGAAAGGACAGCAGCATAAGTAACCCCGAGCTGGAAGAAGCAAGTCTGGGACCTAATCTTAGCTTCAGGAAATGAAACATTCTCATGTGTTCGAATGAACAAAATCTTCTTCAGGCAGTAGCGAGGACAGTTTCTGGAATTTACAGCATGAGAACCCCAACAGTGATAGAACTTAAGGGATCTTGAACAGTCGCTGCTAGGACTTGGTTTGCCACAGGAGACACTGGCTCCAAGAAGGCCAGCCTACATGCGGCAGCAAAAGCAGCTAATGTGTCCATACCCTTGACAGTGGAAACACCACTATGGGGTTGGCACATACGAATTCGTAGGATATGACAGCCAAACAAGTTTCACAGAAGCAGGCAAGGTTAGCCTGTCAAATGTCAGAAACAAGGTCTGAGATGGGATCAAAACACCATCAAGTTTCTTGTGTAGGCGCTGAACAGTTGCCACACCAAAAGACTGCATTTCATTCAACATCCATGCCTCTGAGTATCGTAAGAGGACATGAGAAAGAATGACACCAATACATCAGTTTAAGGTATCATGTTGAACTCCAGTTGCATTGGCACCAGAAACGGAGGTCACAGCCATTAATCAGGAGCTCTCGTCTGGGAAGGACACCTCACCATGGATGCTTCCATACCCCGGAGACGAGATTTTTGGTTCTCTTCCACAAGCCGATACAAAGGCATGCAGTAAATAAAAAATATCAGTATCCAGCAGTGACCCACCAGCAGAGGATCTCAGCACTAAATATTTTGAATAAGTTTCTGGCACCATGTCTTTTGGGTCGAACCCCAGAGCGAACCGACCCGATGTAATCTCTTCCCAGTCCCATTTGAATGCTAGGACAGAGGAAGATAGTTCCCAGGGGCCTGGAAAGGGTCCAGAGTGGCAATATGGGAGGAAGAGTCCGAAGTATGCCCAGGGAGAGATGCAATGTCATCAACAACATTTGTATTTTTTCCCCCCGTTTGCAACAAAATTCACCTTCGCTCCCCCACCGCTCCACCCACCACAGAGCCCAACAAGGGGAGGTCTTATGCCAGGGATATCACTGCTGGCGACCCCAGAGATAGTGAGGAAGTATATGCAAGTAACCACTGAGGGACCCAGATAAGGGTGACTCAAGGACGATAGGAGTCACCAGGCCCCCTAGTGCCCATTTGACCTTAGCCAACAAGTGACCAGCCTATTGACCTGGTCGGGCCCAACCAGGCCACCTATTTATCCATAACAGGGAACGAAAGAGGAATGTTGATAGCTGCAAGGAGCATCATGCAGCATCGCAAAACCTCCAGAACTCCCTTTTCCCAGCATTACAGGATGCCAAGCACAGCAAACATGTGGGGAGACAAAAACCCAACCCAAGATGGGAGATCAGCAGGGATGATGGTCCACGAGCCCAACAGATACCAAACCCTACAAGGGTAGGCTCACCCGCGTAGGTGGCACTGCCAGCTACACTTCAAGCTCCACCACCAAGTAGATATGACCCCCCATCACTGGAGCGAAACTGGGGATACCAACTGCATTGCTAACAGATGGAGGTGCGATGTGACAGTGTAGTTCCTCCAGTTGTCATCTTCCCTTCCTTCAGTCAGGGCGGTTGCCTTCCTGGCATTGCTTCATTTTATACGGTGAAACTGTCTGCAATTTTAGATCCTCTCCAAATCACTTTTACTCTCCCCCAATCTGTTTTATTTTTATGTTTAGTTACTCCCACACAGTGCTCTGTCTGCACAGGAATCATTTAATTCATCACATTTACTGGTTTTATCACTTTAGAATGGCTTTTTCTCCCTGGTCATCGTGGCCGTCGTGTGGACTTCTGCAAATGTTGGTGTAGAGGGCAATGAGAGGGCGGATACATTTGCTAAAGTCGCGTCTACTCAACGGTTCCCGCTTCCCACTTCCGATATGACACCTTTCTTGAAGTACGTGATTCGTATTTGTTGGCAGACGATGGGATGCTGATGCTCATAATAAACTAAAATAAATTTCTCAGATACTGACTGTGCCGAGAGTTCTCCCCTCCATGCCTTGGCGATTGGAGGTGGCTTTTGCCCAGCTTCGCACTGGGCACTCAAAGCTTATGCATGTAGTTGTTGATGTGTGGTGGGACTCAGCTGTATTGTGATGGTTGCCTAGTTCCCCTTACTGTCCGCCACTTGCTGGTTGAGTGTCCAAGTCTGGGGAACCTACATCAGAGATTCCTCCATATGCATAAGGGGAGAGATGGTGCCTACTGTCTGTCCTCGATGCCTAGAGAAGACTGCGGCGATTTCACTGTTTTTTAGTTTTTTTCTCATGAGGCGGTCTTCCTACCACTTTTATAGCTAACTGATATTTAATAAACTATTCTGTTGTCATTTTAAGTATTTTATTTCTACAAAAGAATATTAACTTTGTTTTGAGTATGCATTTTTTTGGTCGTCTTTTACCTTTTGTCCGGCGGCATATGACCCTGGCAGTTGCGCCGCCCGTTTTTTACTATACTTAATAATCAATCAGTCAGTCATAGTAAACATTAACTCTGCAATCTGTACAGAGAGCATACCTCTTCCCAGCTGCCAAAATAGTGTAAAAGGCAGATAACAATGCCCGATAAAATTTAGGGAGAGTTGCAGGGGGAGTGAAGATGATGTGTCATGGGAGTAGAGATGGTCATTAGCGAGTTCAGAAAGAAAGAGAGAGAGACACACACACAGACAGACAGACAGACAGAGACAGAGACAGGGGCAGACAGAGAAATTCATTATGGAGATATGCCTTTATCCAATAAATCTTCTGATACATTCAAAAAACGTATTATGAGCATTTGGTAGATCCCAGTCACTCAGTGAATGGATCAAGTCTGTCCTTGCTCTGCCTCTCAAGTGGTGTCCTAAATTAATGGAGTTGGGAAATCCTGACTCCAGTGTTAGCGACGTTCATAATCCAGTGTCTGTTTGCTCCTCAACTACCTTTGAAGTGTTGACGGTCAGTGCTTGTCTTGTGAGTTAGACAACCGGTTTGGGGAGGGAGGAGTACAAGGAGAAATAGATAGTGAGGAAGGATGATAAAGATCGAAGATTCAGAGAAGCAATGGAGGAAACATGATGATGAAGCGGCGAGGAGGAGAAGACCAACAGCAATCTCAGGAAATCACTCCACAGGTCGCCCGATGAAAAAATATCCCTTCAACCTTGCATCATCATTATCATCATCCCCAGAGTGGTCGAAAAGGGCGAGAGAAATTGGTAGGGAACATGGGGAGGAAGAGATATGGAGGATGGCTGGATGTTTATGAATAGGAGGAGAGTTATTGACATCCGTAATGGCTTAAATGCATTCAACAGATCGCAGTAATGGTGGTGGCGGGATGGACATGTTTATTTTGTCATGATACATTATTGCCTCAGTGTCCAGGGATAGGGTGCACGAGGGGAAATGGTAGCAAGTAGAGAGAATGAGGCTGAATGTGACAGAGGGGAAGGTAAGGGAAAAGGAAAAAGACAAGAGGCGAATGGAGAATATCTTTGGTGTGTGTGTGTGTGTGTGTGTGTGTGTGTGTGTGTGCTGCGGGTATACGTAACGGGGTAAGAGAAGGAACGTGAAAAAGGACAAGTATTGCCGAAGAAAAAGTGCACGGTAAAGCATGAGTGTACAAAAGAGTGAAGAACTGAATGGGAGAATACAAACTAATGAGAAAGGAAGTGCTGAACCGAAAGAAATGAGAGACTGGGAGATAAAAAAAAATAACAGTAATTGGCAATACTGCAAAATAATGAGGGGGAGAGAAAAGAGGAAACAGAAATGAACTGGTGTGTGTGTGTGTGTGTGTGTGTGTGTGCGTGT
>JAGKTI010005192.1:0-20737 GCA_018397915.1 Birgus latro | reverse complement strand
TGTGTGTGTGTGTGTGTGTGTGTGTGTGTGTGTGTGTGTGTGTGTGTGTGTGTGCGTGTAAGGGAAGTGTGTATGTGGAGACTATAGGAAGAAGCATTAGAGAATCAGACGGAATCAGTCAGGGGAAATAGGGAATTGGAATGACTGACACAACGAAGGAGGGGAGAAGCGAATCAGGTGGGAAGTATAGGAAAGGAAATAAACTGGGGTGAGGGGAGTAAAAGATAATAGGAGAGAAGTTATAAGAAGTTGAATATGAAAGTGTGATAAATAAAACACAAGGCTGAAATATCTGCAAGCTATCCCGTTTGCATCATGTCCAAAATCACTAATCTCGTCTTCCCTTTGTCTGCAAGATGTCTAACCCTGTCGATTTCAGCTCTCTCTCTCTCTCTCTCTCTCTCTCTCTCTCTCTCTCTCACTCTCACTCTCGCTCTCACAATACTTTCTCCTTACTTTCTCTGTTGTTCACTCAGACAAAAATGCCCTGATTTGAAGGTCCTCCATAATGTAAAGGAATACATATTGTTAGAACGAGAGTAGTAATTATGCCACAGGATACAACCAATTAACGCAAATGTAATTTCCCATAAAAAGCAACCAGCATAACTCGACATATTCATTAACGGGTAGTAATGATTACATTTGCAAACCTTAACCATAAAATCCATTAACAAGCCACAATTAAACTCACAAGTCTATGAACATCGGATATAACGAAGAATTTTCGAATAGTCAGTCTCAGTGAATTCAACACTAGTTCACAACCAGCGAGAGAGAATCATGTTAACAACCGGTGGATATTCCAGGAGTCAGCCATAAGCCCCCTGCACCTCTAAAGTGCACCTCGTAACCCTAGCTACCAGCAGCGTAATGCCTCCAAGTTGCTACCACGCCAGGATAATGGTGGCAGCTGAATACAGACGTAGTTTCCAAAGTGGAGCTTGAATACTCCCCCCCTCCCCCCGACTCCTTCTTTTGTAAGGTCTTATGCCGGAGTGATACTGACAGCTTACTTCTAACAGTTCATTTTTTTTAACCCACTCTTTAAGAACTATTTTTAACTGTGGGCGATATCCAAGCTGGTCACGCCTGGCTGCCACAGAACCCCCTTTGGAATGGCCTGATTGTAAAGACGGTGCTACGTGGTAAAAATATAATACGGAACGTGAGACGAATACTGTGAGGCCGAATGGTCGGGTGAGATGTAGTGGCAGGCCAGGTTATCCTCAGCAACTTCCTCATTCCTTGCAACTCGCATTCATTTGATTTAAACAGTTGATGTAGTCGTTCCGTAACATCATCATTATCATGCGTATGACTAATGCAGGGCAAAGACTCAATATTTTGCTAACTACTCATATTTTGCTGAACCCTCCTTGCCACGCAGGAAACTTCTTCCTTTCACTGTAATATTTCATGTGTGACATTTTACTTCCGTTGTTACTGGTCTATCATTGTTGTAAGAAATAAGTGAAGAAACCAAGAATTTGTTTTCTGTTTATTTCATTTCATGTGCTTCTTACTTTCTAATATTCATTCTGCATGCCAGCACTAAATTACAGATTAATAATCCATATACCCTTTTACCTCAGCCAGAGAAGTTGGAGGAGGTCATGTATTCACTGCTGTTTGTCTGTTTGTTTATACACGACATATCTCAAAAAGGTTTTGATGGATACCAGTTGAATGTTGTGGATATGTGGGACATTGGCCAAGGACGACATGACTAAATTTCTGTGGTGGTCTGAGTTATCTAGTATAGGCGCCGGCGGAGGTATGTGCTGTGTGGGTACTCTTAATTTGTTTCCATTGTTTTTGTATTTCTAAACATTATCCTTTTCATCCTTCTCTTACTACTATTAATTTTTTGTAAAGACATCTTCTTTAGTCAAGAAATAAATGATCCATTACTAAGGACAGACGAACACAAAGACAGCACACCTGTCTGGGGAAGACTGGGGTCATTTATTCTTGATGTTTTGGAAATCCCTTCTCCCCCATTCCTCAGGTATGTTGACTGATATCTTTCACGGAATAGTTCTGTCAGTTAAGGAAATTTGCACAGCTATATTCCTGAGCTCAGCTATGAATATATTTTTAAATTATTGTTTTATAGTCCAAGATATGTGTACAGAGGCCCGCATACGTTTCCAAAGGCATACAGTTTGACAGGTGATTTGAGTATGGGATTCTGACTAGACGGGCGGCCTGGATGGACCCGACTAGGCCAATCGACTGGTCACTTATTGGCCAAGGTCAAGTGGGCAGTGGGGAGCATGGTGTCTTCTATCGTACTTGAGTCACCCTTGTCCGGGCCTCTCCGTGTTTACCTGCATATACTCCCTCACTACCTCTGGGGTTGCCAGCAGTGTTATCCCTGGCGTATGGCCTCCACTTGTTGGGCTCTGGTGAGTGGAGGGGTGAAAGAGTGAAGTTTTGTGTGCTGTTCATGGGCTGCTTAATTAAAGATGTTGTTGATGATCCTGCACCTGTCCCCGGACAATCTTCAGACACTTTCTCCCTTATTGCTACTCTAGAGCCTTACCAGGTCCCTGCAAGCTGTCCTCCCTTGCCCCAGCATCCACCTGGGACTGGGATGTGTTCATATCAGTTGGTATGGCTCTGGCTTTAGGACCAGATGAAGCAGTACCCACATCATACGCGAAATATTTAGTGCTGAAATCCCCTGTGGGTAGGTCAGTGCTGGATGTTAACATTAGTTATTTGTACTGTGCCATTGTTACTACTTGTGCCAGAAAACCTAAAATTTCTTCTCGTGGGGATGGAACCATCATTGTTAACATGTCCTCTCCAAAAGATAGCTCTCGTTAATTGGCTCTGAACTCTCTTTCTGGTGTAGAAGTTTCATGTGTTCCTCATGCAATCTTTAACAGATGTAAGGGTGCCATTTTTTTTCTCCCACCTCCTCCGATTCTCAGAGGCACGGCAGTTAAAGGAACTGAGGTCTTCTTGTGTGATGACTGTCGAGCTTCTGCAGAAGAATATAGATGGTGTTCTGAGTTCTGACCCCATCTTCGACCTTGCTCCTGACATTTGTCCAGTTAACCTTGCCTGCTTCTGTGAAACTTGCTTAGCTCTCTCTTACTGTGAAGCCCTATGCGCCAACTTCAAAGCAGTGTTTCCACTGTCAAGGGTGTGGACACGTTAGCCGCTTTTGCCGTCATGCACAGGCTGGTCTTACTGAAGTCTGTGTCTCCTGTGGTGAAGCACCCAACAACAATCACTGTCCAAACCCCTTAAATGTCATACCTGTGGAGGTACCCATACTGTATCTTCTCGAATCTGTACTCGCTAGTGGCTGGAAAAAGAGATTTTGACCATTCATATGCATGAGAAGGCTTCTTTTCCAAGAGCAGAGAGGATTGCCCAGACTCGCTTCTTTCAGCCTGGGGTTACTTATACTTCTGTCCTTTCTGGAGACATGTGCACCATTCTGTGTCCCAAAAGTTGCCTCGACCCATTCCTGTGTTGACTTCTCTGTTTCGTGATTTGCCGAATGCTGTCCTCGAGACTACTACTGCATGTGAAATTGGTGTTCGCCAAACCCTCTTCTCAAACTGTTTCAGGCCCCACACTAGTGGCTGATGGTTTGCCCACTTTCATGGTGGTGGTGTATGTCCACGCTGACGTGCCTTCTCGTCCTGCTGTCCTTGTCCCTGAAGGTCCATATGAACGCAGAAAGCATCAAGGTGGTTCTTTGCAATCCCCTAAACCAGAATACCGTCCTTCTACGGTCTCTGTTTTGGAACCTTGTGTCGACCTCTCTCCTGTTCCCTCTGCCCTGGAGGTTCTGCGGTCTAGCCAGGTGGAGGCTGAAGTTAATGATTAGCCTATGGTCTCGTCCCCACCTTGGGATGGTGTTGCACAGACCGTTGGTGTTTCAGTTCTGCTGCATAAGATATCATCCTCGCAGGGTTCTAGACCTGTGAACTCTACTTCGACTTCTAGGGCTTTTCGTGGAGGCACTGGCCATCCTACATCACCCAGGGCGGCCTCCAAGCCATCTTCCAAGCAAACTGTTCTTCCGAATCAGAGGTACAATGTTGTAGAATTCTTCCTTATCCTCACGTTTGCCTTCGTATGTTCAGCATAGGATGCAGGTTCCTGGTGCTGAGCAGTCACTTCCTAAGGGCCTTCCTAAGCATCAGTGCAAACTTACTCACTTGTCAAAAGGTGTAGAGTCGCACACCTTATCCTAATTATCCCTCCACTATAAATTCTATCATTCAGTGAAATTGTTGGGGTTTACATGCCAGCTGTGAAAACTGTGTCATTTTGTTGCAGAGTTTTTTCCTGTATGATGCATGTGCATCCAGGAGACCTTGGTCGGTGATGCTGTTCCTTCCGATCCTTCTGGCTACCATGCCTTTTATTCTGATCCTGTGCCCGGCCAAGGTCTTCATGAAGGTACTGCTATCTTCCTTCACCAGGATATTTCATTCACTCATCTGGCCCTTTCCACTCTCCTGCAGGCTGTTGCTATCCATGTGTTTTATGTTGTCAGTATACAGTTTGTAGTCTTTATCTTCCTCCTAGTGCTACTGTCGAGAGGGCGGATCTGGATACTGTATTCATAAACGTCCTTCTTCCCTTCTGTTTCAAGGAGATATGAATGGTCTTCATCCAATCAGGGGTGACAGTGAGGCCAACGCTCACGATGTTATGCTAGCTTTCTTAGTGAAAGATGAGGGATTGGATGTTTTAAAATACAATTAGATGACTTATTTCCAAACCAGACTGGAACTTTTACTGCTGTTCATCTATCCTTGTGCTCAGCTGATGTTGTTTTAGTTTTCAACTAACATATGTTGCCAGACCTATATGGCAGCGACAATTTCCCATTAGTTTTAATTGCTGCTGAGGGTGGACCTCAACCTTGTCTTCCTTGCTGGCATCTGGATAAGGCTGACTGGCAACTTTTCTTCCATTGCCCTGTCTGTCATTGAGTTTGGTTGTGTTACTGAGGCGGTGTCTTATTTCACTGACATGTTGCACTTAGCAGCCCTGTTATCTACGAGTATTCCAAGAACGAGTGGTCAGTTTCTTAAACTTCCAGTTCCTTGGTGGAACCCTGAATGCAGCTACACAGTGACAGCTAAACGATTCCAATTCTCTGGACTTCGTTGCCACCGTGGGGATTTTCATTATTTCTTGGCGTATCAGAGAGCACCAGCTCCTGAGAGGTGGGTTTTAAAGGAGGTTTAGAGGGTTATGTTTCCTCCCTCAATTCGAGGACTTCCCTCACTCAGGTGTGGAACCAGATAAGGAAAACTGACTCTTTCCTCCTCTCCTCCTTTTTCTCCATCAGGTGGAACTGTAGCTGATCATTTTTCTGTTGCGCAAATGCTTGTTGATCATTCTGCCAGTGTCTCACAGAAGGATACTGATTCGCCTTTGGCTTCCCACCATCGGCGCGTAGACTCTCGTTGTCTCAGTTAGGACTCTTTTGGAGGAAAGTCTTATAATGGTCCCTTTTCTCATTCTTACCTCCAGGCCACTCTGTCACGGTGCCATGACTCCTCTCGTGGGTGTGATGATATTCCTTATGCTTTTTACGTCACGTGTCCAATGAGTCCTTTTCATTTTTATTGTCATCGTTTAATAACATCTGGTGTACTGATAAGTTTCCGGCTTGTTGGGGTGTTGCTGTAGTTATACCCATCCTCAAGCCAGGCAGGGACCACCTACAGGCGACGAATTATCGGCCCATTTTTCTGGCTTCTTGTATGTGTAAGGACTTGGAAAATATGGTCAATGATTGGCTTGTGTGGTTTTTGGAGAGAGGTGACCTCTCTCCTGTCCAGATTGGTTATCGTAAAATGTTTTCTACCTCTGATCCCCTACTGTCCTTGCAATCTTCTGTCTGTGAGGCTTTCTCCATTAACCAACATAAGGTCACAGTCTTCTTCATTCTAGAGAATGCATACGACACTGCCTGGCGTCATGGCATTTTACTTTCTCTTCATGAGTTTCGTGTTCATGGGCGCTTACCTATTTTGATTCAGCAGTTTTTATCTAACCATCTATTGAAGGTTTGAATGGAAGGAGTGCTTCTAATGCCCTTGTGCTTGAAGATGGGGTACGACGGGGGTGTACCTTTAGTATTACTTTCTTTGTTGTGGCCATCAACAGTGTAATAATTGTACTTCATGATGGTGAACGAGGCTCACTATATGTAGATGACCTTTCAGTTTTCGTCACTGCAACTAGAATGTCTCTAACTGAGGGGAATTTGCAGCTGGCTCTTAATAAAATTTCTGTGTGGGCCAAGTCTCGTAGTTTCCGTTTTTCTTTTACAAATACAATATCTATGCATTTTTGCCATCTTCGGGGGCTTCACCCAGACCCTGACTTGTATCTCTATGGTTGGAGAATATCCTACGTGGAAGAGACTAGGTTTCTGGGTTTTCTGTTTGACAGATGACTATCTTGAGTTCCTAATAGTCTTTTTGTTTAGGCAGCTTGTATTAAAGCGTTGAGTCATCTGAGGGATTTTGTTCATACCTCTTAGGGTACTGATCATCAGAAACTCCTCCTCTTGCATAGGTCCCATATTCTTTCTAAACGTGAATATGGCTGTGAGATCTACTCCTCTGCAATAGATTTCCGCCTCCAGATCTTAAATTCAGTGCAGCATGCTGATGTATGTCTGGCAACTGGGGCATTCAGGTCATCCCCAGTTTCATGTTTGTTGGTGGGTGCTGATACCCTCTCTATGGATTTACATCACCTGTTGTTGATAAGGAGGTATTGGTATCATCTTCACCGCCTTCTAGACTCAGTGCCTTGTGCCATAATCTCACAGGATTCCCGATCTTCTATTTGTGACACTTTTCCTGGTTTCCCGAAGCCCTTTGGTACAGGGTCTGGTCTGTTATGTTAGCCTTCTCTGTTCCAAGACTCTCAGTTTGTCCTGAGGGTTGATTTTTGGCTACTAAATCTTGTGACATTTTGTAGGTACGTTGCTGGTAAAAAGAGCTCACTTTCCTCTCCAGTGTCCCTCTCTTCCTTTTTTAGAATATGCCTCAGCTCATGAAGGCTCTGTCCCTGTCTATACTGAAGGATCTGAGACAGATACTGGAGTAGGCTTCGGTATTGTCTTCTCTTCCTTCAGTCAGGGCGGTAGCCTTCCTGGTATTGTTGCAGTATATACGGCAGAACTGACTGCAATTTTATATGCTCTCCAAATCACCTTTACTCTCCCCAAATATGATTTTTATGGTTTTTATTGACTTCTGCAGTGCTCTGTTTGCACTGGAGCCTCTTAATGCTTTCCATCCACTGGCTTTATCAATTTTAGGTTGGCTTTTTCTCCTTGGCCGTCATGGCCATCGTGTGGACTTTTGTTCGGTTCCTGCCCGTGTGAGGGTGTCCGGGAATGAACAGGCTGATCTGCTGGCTAAGGCAACATCGTCTCGCCCTCCTGTATCTGTGAGATGCCATCCTCCTCTTCACCTGCCACCTGCATATTGTTGTTAGTCTCCTACAGGTCAAACCGGTTGGGGACTATGGGTTTGCACAGCACTGTCAGCACGTCAGTACTTCAGTCTGTCCGTCAGTCCATTCAGAATTTTGTGTGTACTCTGTAACTTCCACATGCTTGGACAGATTTTGATATAACTTTACCCTATTGTTCCCCATACCATGAAGGTGTGTCGCACGCAACAACCAGCCATCTACACCCTAAGTCAAGGCCACACTTCGTGCTCAAACAAGGTCGGGCGTTGTCATACTTAGCTCGTGGACTGCGGCACAACTCATATTGGGATGTCCCAGAAAGCTGCTACATACGCCTCATGAACGTGATTTTCAACAATGCACCACAAAGGTTCTAGAAGGATCAGCGAGACATAAAATTTATGGAGTATTAGAGTGACTAGTAGCTCTCATTCCCACCCCCTATCTTGAGCCCAGTTACTAAGTTGCTCCAGCAACAATGACCCAAAAGTGTGCTTTTCGTAAAGCATTTCCTGCATTATAATCACCCCAGGAAAGGCAGTCGTGGGTCAGAGCTGTATAGAATAACAAAATCTAAAGTAAGGTCATTAGAAGGTAATGGAACAGAGGTAGTGTGGTAAATAATGGGTGAAAAAGTAGCGCCCTATGCTCATATTCAGTGTGCGGAGCGAGCTGGCACCCTACCTTGCGAGTGATAAGCCATGCAACAGCCTGACTACAGCCTGTCTCTTCTGCCCAAATATCAGTCATACGTACATTCGTGTCGACTCTGTAACTTCCACATGCATGGACAGATTTTAAAATAACTTCATACAATTGTTCCCCATACCATGCCGGTGTGTCATGCTCAACAACCAGCCATCTACTCTCAAGTTAAAGGTCATACTTAGGGCTCAAACAAGGTCGGATGCTGTTCAGTAGGGGACTTTGTTTTGTATGAAAATACTTCATTCTCTTGTTACCCCTTTATTGCTAATCATATTTTGGCGTTGCTGGCAAAACCACTGCGATGTGTTGGGGCCTAACTAGATGCATGTTATCAAAAGAGGTGGGCTGTTTCACTTACCAAGTCTTGTCTCACCAGTTGGAAACTGCTTGCTCTGTGCCAGCTGAGAATTGGTAGGTGAGAAGATTAACAGTGGAACGTCCTTGGCATAACCCATTCTGACAGTTGGAAAGAAGGTTGTGATAGGATTCGTACTTTAGAATTTTTTTTTTTTATAAGAGTAGATTTAAAAACTTTTCCAAAACAGGATGTTAAAGCAATTGGGCAACAGTTAGAGGCGGGAAATGGTCACCCGTCTTTGGGACAGGCTGAACGAGTGTAAACTTTCATCAAGAATAAAAGGTACAAGTTGTCAGACAAAGGTGAAATAGTCTACCCAGACAGGATGTAAAAACAGAAACAGAGTTCTTGAGGACAACAGGAGGGACCCAATCAGGCCCATTAAGCCTTGATATTATTGAGGCCAGTGATGGCAGAAAGTACAGCAATTGAAGATATTTTAATGCCAACCATGAGGAAGTCAGAAATGGGAAGCAATGGAAGAACAACAGCGGAATCATCTAATGTGGAACTGGAGGAGAAAGTCTGAATGAAGAGTTCTGCTTTGTTGGTAAAAGAAACAGCTACAGAGCCGTCATAGTAGAAAAGAGGAGGAAACGATGACGAGGTAAAGTTGTTAGAAAGGTTTTTGGCAAGGTGCCAGGAGCAGCTGGAAGAATTTGACTTGGAGTGTTTAGAGAATTTATTACAAATGAAATTATTTTTAGCAAAGTGAAGAACAGAATTAGCATGATTCTCGGCAGAAATATAAAAGAGACGAGATTCAGCAGTGGATTGGCTCCAGTACCTTTTGAAGGCCCACTCCTCATCCTGGACAGCAACAGAACAAGCATGATTAAACCAATTTTTTTTTTTCATTACTCACAGAATAAGACTAAGAAGTGTACAGTATGCCTCCATGGCCGAGAGAATAACCTCTGTACTATACAAGGCAGAATCAGATGGAGCTCGGCCATGGAATCATTAATCTTTCCAGAGAAAATCAAGGAGTACTGCCTGAGGGCCTCCCAATCAGCTGCTCCAAAGTGCCACAGCAGGCGCATCGTGGGAGGTTCCTCAGTCATTACTGGAGCGGTAGGTCAGGTTAAGGTCGTAAGGTTGTAGTTGGGGGAGCCCAGCAGAAAGAAAAAATTTACACTGTAAGCAGAAGGACTAGTTGTAAGGAAGAAGTCAAGTATGTTGGAACTCTCTCCAAGACTCAGCGATATGGGTTGGGTGCTATACCAGCTGCTCTAGGTCATTAATGATAGAAAAGATCTAGGCTTGTTCACCAGGTGGATCAATGAAAGGAGAGGAAACCCAAAGGTGGTGGTAAACCTAGAATGTAGATTTCTTATAAATGAGAATTAGATAGGATGTGTTCTATCGTAAAAGTAAGAGAGTCAAAGAATTTTTCATAGTCAGTAGAATTAGGGGACAAGTAAACAACACAGACGTATTTAGTCAGAGAATGACAGGTTAGCCGTAGCCAGAAAGAGAATATAGAATAAAGTTGGGGAACATGAGAGCAAGATATGTTGCTGCGTACATGTACACAACAGCCGCCTTTGGTTTTGAAGTGGGTATTGAGAATGTAGGAGGATTCTTAGAAAGATTTGCTCGCCTCAGACAGTTGAGTCTCTTTCAGGAAAATAAGGTGAGGTTTAGAAGAGGAGAGGTTGTGTTCAACAGAGCGAGGGAGAGAGAGAGAGGTCAGGAATGTTGCAGAAGTGAATAATTATGGAGTGAGTCAGGCAATGGTTGCGGGCATCTCGCTTGGTTGTCACTGGGAGAGGGACGGGTGATAGGTGCTTCCATGCCTCCTCCTTCACCTCGGACTCGGAGGTTTATGTTGAGACGGTATTTTTATCAGATTTTGAATAGGAAGTGCAGTGTGTAGGTGTGCAATTAGTTTGGTTTGACAATTACAGGATCTTGTACTGAATTGGAAGTGCACTGTGTATTGTGCATCTAGTCTGGTGTTGACAATTAGACGAACTTGCACTGAAGAGCATGTTGGCCTACTCTCTGTGATACTGAAACACTAAAAAGGTTCAGAAAAGGGTAATGTTCAAAAGCTAGTCCCTGAGGCTGACGACATGGGAGCTTCAGCTCTCCCTGTCATCAGCTTTTCATCCACCTTAGGAGTACCTCCCTGTTCGACTCAAGTTACAGTCTACCCCCTGGAGTACCCTTTTCACGTCCACTATCACATAATGCTAGACCTCACTCTATATTCTACCCTCTATGGCCTGAGTCGATTATATCCATTAATTTCTCAAGCGTAAACTCATCATAAGATTGAGTGTCTATACTCTTTTCTTCAACCATGCAGCTACCAGCCAGTGTAGACCAAGCTATAGAGAACATTGATGTTAAAAATACACAGTACCAAGTGCTTTCTGACAGCAACTCATTGTTTGCTAATCGCAGAAGTTCGATGATCCTATATGAACATATCCTTGACAGGTTCCATAAGCCAGGCAGCCACACCACCATCACCACCACCATCGCAACAGCTGCATACAAAATTATTCACATAGTTTTATGAAAAGCTATTGTCTGGCGTGGCGAAATATATAATATAAAAATATTGGTCACAATGTTTTTCTATGGGTGAGGGGAATGAATTGTTTGGTAGTAAAACTCGTGGTCTGGAATGTTCATTTATATATGGATGATAAAAGCACAGTAGTTTGTGTGCTTTCCTGTGCGGTACTATAAAAAGCAACGGCCGTTTGTAATATCAATGGTAGCTTTTCAAAAGCAAAAGTTGTATAGGTATTTATGTGATACACAAAATATGAACTGACTGATGCAAAACTGTTGAGAAAATGAGTGCTGTTTCCAGACGTTTGCTTCTTATAATGTGAACACTATGTTGACTTGCAATAATAGCTCATATGAAACTGATGAATTCACAGAACAAACAGGCCAGTGAGCTCATTCGAATCGAAATCTTACGTACCAGAACCTTGTTCGTGGTCGAACAGCACTTGTGCTTCAAGTGAAATACCTGATGTCTGGGTGTTTTCCTTTCGTCTTTTGGTGGATCCTCGCCCGTTGTATTACATTATATGGATATATGCATAATTTAAACTGTCTGAAACGATAATCAAAGTAAGGAGTCTCGAGATACTAAACCAAGGTACACTATCTGATGATACCGGAAATGGTCAGTACATCTCATGATGTCTAATATTTTGTCATCTGAATATTCATATGATAACAGTACTGCCCCCCAAATATCACAAGCATACGGTATAATGCATACGTAGGATAGCAAATTTACCAGAGTGGGTTAGAACCTTCGGACATTTTGCAATAGCCATCGTTTGTGGTGTATCATTGTCTCGCGTGAAATTTGTACCGATAATGTTTGGAGCAAGTGAACAGTCTCGAGCAAAAGTTTCTTTACCCCCATGGCCAGAGGGAAATCAGTGACAAGGTTGGAGAGAGACCAGGAGAACGAGCACTGGCCGGTTCAGTAGACGGATAATACTTTGTGAAATAGAGGAACACATACCTTAACCCAAACACATCTCACGTCACTATAAATGGTTATGACGAAACTTAAACGCATATCCGTTTGTCATCCCCTTCTTCATTTTGTAGGAAAACCATATGATTATAGAAAGAGCAAATTACGGACATGGAAATGGGGTACTGAATGTAGAATATTGTCAGGGTAATCAACATTTGTTATTTGGTTTAGTGATACAGGTTTTGTGATAGTTGGGTGTGCCTACTACCCACTCCCTAGACAGTGTTACCTTCTACCAAACACTGAGTACCAAATCAAAATCTATCCTCTAACCCTCAAAGCCAGATACTATGTTGGAAGTGAACCACACACCAAAAAGGTACCTGCTCCTCAGTTGAGTTAAGGCGTTCGAACCAAATGTGGCCAATAGGGTTGATATCCGAGGAATGGTTTGAGTTTATTTCTCACATAATGCCACTCAGAAGCGAGACTGGCCAGTCTCCTTAGATATGGAGAAGAAATAGCCTAGCCGTAAGCATTAACAAGGAAATAGAAGAGTGGAAGACTGGATGCTGGACTGATGAAAATTATTACCCGTCCCCATCCCGGAGGGGCTTGGGGAGGGTATTGATATCACTAGGTTTGTCTGTTTGTCTGTCTGTCTGTCTGTTAACAACTTTACACAAAAACTACTGGTGCGAATTTGACCAAAATTGGAGGGATGATGGCTTATGACCTTCTGATAACCCGATTAAATTTTTGGCCAAAATGGGCAAAGGCCCAGGCTGTAGGCCCCAAAATTGTTTTTTAAAAAAATCGTTTCTTCGCCATACCTCCTTTTAAATTCGTTATACCCACATGAAACCAAACCCTAAAGGTGCATCTTTTAAATCTGCATCCTATAACATGCCTCATTACATCACGGTGGGTAACCCCAGAGTTAGCAGTAGGGGGGTCAGTGTCAATATGGTTGGGCCTCAAATTTCAAATTTGCATAAAATCTTCATTTTTCACACAATTTATCCAAATTTGATATCTGACATCTTTGACTAGATATCCTACTGTGTTTATATGTCAGCACTAAAATGCCTGCCGAGGACGGGTTTTTTGTACTGTTTTTACTGTTCACATCACGTAATTATACAGAATTTTCAGATCAGTTAATTATGGTACGTCGACGTCAATATCCCAGAAGGAAACTAATCTATGATAAAATATAGAAACAGTGAAGTATAATTTAATACACTCGCATTTGGGAAGCGAGAGCGGCATTTATGTACTGAGGAGTGCCATTGTGTGTGTGTGTGTGTGTGTGTGTGTGTGTGAGAGAGAGAGAGAGAGAGAGAGAGAGAGAGAGAGAGAGAGAGAGAGCAAAATAAAAGTCCAATTTTAACAACTCTTGTGAAAGGGTTGAAGGAAACCTAATATTTTTGGAACAATAGGTCGAAGGTCAAGGTCATGATGTTAGGTCAAATGTTAACTTAGCAACACCACTTAACAATCTCCTGTTTTAAACCAAACATGATGAATGATGAAGGGTACGTCAAGAACCAAATGATTCAGAGTTGGAACAATCAACCAGAGGTCTAAGTCACACCAGTGTTTTTGTGTGTGTGAACAATGTACTGTTTTGATTTTATTTTAAACCAGACTTGGTGGAAGCGTTGAGGGTCACCTAAGGAGCAGGTTAAAGATTTGTTTTTAGAAGAGTGGATCAAAAGCCAAGACCATTTGGCAAGATCAAACCGATCAGCGTCAAATTACATGGAAGGGTTGAAGTTATATCAAAACAAACGGAATCGAGTTTGAAAATAATTAGTCAAAGGTAAAAATCACAGTGAGAAAATCAAAGAACAAGGTCACATGCAGGAACAACTTGATATGTTTTTCTTTGAATCAAATATGGTTGAAAAGTTATGGGTTAGTCAAGAACAATGATATTAAATTCTAAGAATAATCAATCAAAAATCAAAATCACAAGACTAGGTCAAATTCGCCCGCCCCCCCTTTTTTTTCTATTGAAGAAAAAATAAATACAATAGTTTTTATCTTATTTGGATCAAACATAGTGAATGAATTGAGCATGACCCAAGGGATAGACCTATTGTTTATGAGATTGTTATTAATAGGTACTTCGTTAAACATCTTGAATCCAATAACTTAATTAGTGACAGACAGTATGGTTTTCGCCATGAAATATCCACTAACTCAGTCTCTCCGACTCATACCATCCATCAGTCAATGGACCAACATGGAGAAACCCATGAAGTAGCCCTTGATATTTCTAAAGCTTCTGACTAAGTATGGCATTGTTCCCTGCTATCCAAACTACATTGTTACTGCCTATCATCTTTTGTTCCACTGATTTCCTCATATCCCAGCAACAGAAAGATTAGAATAAAAGTAGATGATTTATATTCCAATTTCCGTTTGGTTAATGCCAGCATGCCAGAAGGGTCAGTCCTGGCTTCAACCCTATTCCTAATTCACATTAATAATCTTTATCACCCATTATTCCATTCACCCTTAGGCGGATGACTCAAAGTTCCCCAGTTCCATCACACTTAAACACCCATTCACAAAGTTGGATATTTCAAACTCCCAACTCAGTATAGCAATCTCCATAAATCAAGACTTATCTAAGATCACTGAATGGGGACAGAATAACATTCTCTCATTTAATGCTAGGAAAACCATATGCATACAGTTTACAAAGAGACAAATTTTGCCTGATTTCTATATTACCTCCAAGGCAACCAATATCCTATCTCTAAAAATTATTGACATTTTAGGCGTTTCTCTTAACAATACCCTCCATTGGATCTCCCATATTAGATCACTTGCTAAAACTGCTTCAGAGAAACTTGGATTATTGTATGGTATCGGTAACTTCTTTACTGTTGAGCAGTTAGCTATAATTTACAAGCGTCATGTGTCCTCTCAGCTCAAATATTGCTCACCCTTGTGGAGTGAGGTTGCACTTAAACGACTGGGCAAAATTGAGAACAAAGGTATAAGATTATAACAACCAAGTAATTACAAATGAATTACCTTCCCTACAAGTAAAATAGAATGTTACCTTCCTAGTATTATTTTACAGATACTGTACTTTTATGGAAAATGTTCAGATGAAGTTGCATCCATTGTACCACCTCTCTAGGCCTTTCCCCGGGCCACATGGCCATCTGGTAGCACTAATGACGACTGTCACACCGCCATATTGTAGAACTTCTGCCTTTATGAATTCTTTTATTCCGCGAAGTGCTTCTCTTTGAAACTCTCTTCCTCAGAATATTTTTCCCCCAGACTTCAACCTTCAGCAGTTGCAGTCCAACTGTTACAGATTTATCATGAATGGAAGACACCTGCAGTCTGGCGTATGGATTATTATTATTGAAGTTGCCTACATCTGTGTGTATGTGTGTGTTTGTTCCCTCAAAATGATGGGGGCTAACTGTATCCAAATTGTGGGCCGTATCCCAGGGTATCTGGCTTGATGGGTAATAATTTTGGCGAGGCTGCAATAATATGCCTCCGATCTCCAGGGGATTACTGATCTTTTTTTTTTTCCAGGGGATTACTGATCAATTTTTTTTTTTTTTTTAGACAGGAATGCAAAGAGATTTAATGCAGTGGGCAAAATCTTAAGATTTTTTTTTCTATTTTGATGAAGCTACCATGATATGCCTCCACTCGCCAGAGGGTTGTTGATCTAGTTTTTTTTAGTGATGGCGGGTTAATCGCATTCGTGAGTGAATGCTTTAGTTTTTATTTAATTTGTTTTTCCTTCCTCTGTTCGTCTTCTGTAAGAAAAATATCAAAGTCACAATATTAGTTTAACAGTTTTTATTTAATATCAAGTAAATTTTGAGGTAGGATTCAGGTTAATACTAAGAGTTTCGTTATTGAAAACAGTAAAAGATCGAGGTCATATAGAAAGACCAAAGGTCAGGGTCACTGGGCAAAGGTAACTGATGTTGCTTTAAGATGATATGAACTAAGGGTGCTAGAAAGTTGACGCAAAAGTGAAATAAAAATTTGATTTTATAGTAATATGTCAAAGCTCAAGACCAGTGGACAAAGTCAAATGTTCGGCCCTAAGACAATAATGGTGTCACAAGCGTTGCACCTCCCCGGTGGTCCTTATTATTTATTTTTACATATATGTATGTATATTATTTTCAGAAAATTTTTATCCCAAAAATGAAAAAGGGTAAACTTCAGTTATACTGTATGCCTGAACGTATGGAGTTTGGGATAATCATAATTCAGGAGCCCACATGCCGACTGAAAGTAATAAGTAGACAGGTAAGTACAAGAAGGAAACAGAAAGTGAAAGTGCAACAACCACGCTCGCCAGTTGGTCAAAAGATTCGAACATTGGAACTTGGTTTCCGATCCTGACCTTTGACCTCAAAATGCAGTTGCCTTAATTTTTTATAACAGAACAGAGGAAAGGAAAACAAATGAATTTTAAAAAATCCATACACCAGATTACTGGTGTCCTCCACTCATGAAATATCTGCAACAGTTGGACTTGAACAGCTGTAGGTTGAAGTCTGGAGGGAAACAATTCTGGGGAAGCGAGTTCCAGAGAGATGCAGTTCGGGGAATAAAAGAATTCTGATAGGCAGAAGTTCTGCAATATGGCTGTGTGGCATTCCAGTCATGAGCGCTACCAGATGCCCATGTAGCACGAGGGAAGGCATGGAGAGGTGGCACAATGGACGCAACTTCATCTGAGCATTTGCCATAAAAATATCTGTAAAATAATGCCAGGGAAGCAACATTCCTTCTTACTTGTAGGGGAGGTAGTTTATTTATAATAGCAGGGCTATTAATAATTCCAACAGCTTTGTTCTGAATTTTGTCTAGTTGTTTTAATGCAACATCTCCACATCCACTCCACAAGGGTGAGCAATAATCAAGCTGACAGCACACATGACTCTTATAAGTTACAGCTAACTGTTCGTTACGGACTCTGTACGATAATCTAAAATTCTTTGAAGCGGTTTTAACAAGTGATCTGACATGAGAGCTCCAGATGAGGGCACTGTTAAGTGAGACGCAGAGAATTTCAATACTTTTTGGGATGGGAATATAAGTAATAGACGAATCTGGCAATATCTATCTAAATTGTATATACAGTATTTGTTTTTACTAGCGTTAAATGAGACATGGTTGTTTCGTCCCCATTCACTGACCATAGATAAGTCTTGATTTATGGAGATGGCTGTGCTGAGTTGAGAATTAGAGATATTAGACTTTATAAATGGGTGTCAGAGGGTGAATGAACTATGAAATGTTGAGTCATCTGCATATGAATGGATGGGACTGCGGGTGACAGATAAGAGATCATTAATATGAACCAGGAACAAGGTTGGTCCCAGAACTGATCCCTGTGGCATTCCAGCATTAATTGAGTGGAAACTTGAAAATACATCATCTACTTTTACTCTTATTTTTCTGTCGCTGAGGCATGAGGCAAGCAGAGGTACAAAAAAAAGTTAGTCCATGGCAAGGGAGTTAGGATAGCAGAGAACGATGCCATACTCTGCCAAAAGCCTTGGAAATGTCAAGGACTACTGCATGAGTTTCTCCGTGTAGGTCGATTGACTGACGAATGGTATGAGTCAGGAGAGACTGAGTATGTCAATGGTGGATCTTTCGTGGCAAAAACCTTATTGTCAATCACTAATTAAGCTGTTGGATTAAAGGTGTTTAACTATGTGATTATTTATTAAAATTTCAAATACTTTACCAAGAGAAGATGTGACTGCTATTGGTCTGTAATCAGAGGAGTCAGAGGAACTTCATTTCTTTGGAATTGGGTGGATATTGGCTTCTTTCCATGAATTAGGGAATGAAGGGGTACATATGCATAGTCTGAATAATTTAGCTAGAACAGGGGCAAGTTCAGGGGAATACTTTTTCAAAACAATTGGAAGAATTCCATCTGGGCCTGGAGCTTTGTTGGTAGGCAAATTGTCTACGATGGATTTTACGTATCATGCCTTTATTTTAAGTGGAACGATTTCGGGAGAGCCAAGTTCTAGTACTGGGGCGTTCTGGCTGACTTCCTCTATGGCAGAATTTCTGACGAATGTACTGGCGAAGATTTCCACTTTCCCACGTGGGTCATTTGTAATTTTGCTATCTGAAGATTTTAGTGGAGGAGTGGATGATGACTTGTTAAAGTTATTAATGAAAGACTTAAGAGTTGACCAGAATATTCTAATGTCAGTAGGGTTGTTAAGTAGTTTTGATGCTTGTTTATGAAGAAAGTTTGATTTAGCGAGATTTATTACAGCTTTTGCATGGTTTCTAGCAATCTTAAATTGACAAGAGTGATTCAGATGTTTTCTTTTTTTATTTTAAGTAAGAGTTATATGCTTATGACTTTTGGGTTGTTGCTCTTGCACAGTTGTTATCAAACCATTTTGGAGAGTTCGATCTCTTAGTGAACTGATGACTTGCTATGAATAAATCCATACTAGCTAGTATTAAATCACTAATATGGGACTGGGTAGAACTGGCATCACTAGAGAAGAAAGACTGTCATGGAATGTCAGCAAGATAATTTCTAAATCCATCCCAGTTTGCCCTATCAAAGTGCCGGATCACCCTGACAAGTTCAGAACGGGGAGGTTTGGGGGAGCTACCTAATGAGGCTTTGATGAGATTGTGGTCAAATGATCCAAGCGGTGACAGTACCTTTATCCTGTACTGATCTGGATTATTTGTCAGGAATAGATCCAAGAGATGGGCGTTATGGTCAGGATTATCTGGTATTCTGGTTGGTTGCTTTACAAGCTGCTTGAGCTTGAACGACTCTGTAAACAGCTCACACTCTAGACCAGCATCGTCAGTCCTGGCAGAATGCAATAACCATTCAACATTATGTACGTTAAAATCACCCAAAATGGTAATTTCGGTACTAAGGGCAAGGTTAAGGTTAGTCAACTGTGTTCATGTGGAGTCAAATACACTGGGTTCTGAAGAAGCATTTGTGGAGCAATAGACTACACAGATATACTGTATTTGGTAATATTTTGATAATTTCGGTAGAGGGTGAGATTTGTGGTTCTGTGAGGAATAGGGTCATAGGGGTTATGGACTGTAGGAAACAATGAACTGAATTTAGATTGGTGCTAAGATCACGGATATTGATAGAGAATAAGGCTGCACCTTCACTTTTCCGCTGACGAGCAAGATTGGAATTGCAACAGTCGCTGCCGGCACAGTCACTTGATGGCGACCGGGAGGACCCTGTGCCGCCAGCCCTACCCTGCCAGTGGTGGCAATCCAAGGTACCACCTCGTTTGATAGTAACAATGTAGCGGTCATTGCTAAAGGAAGTGTGAATAGGATGTGTGATATCTAATGTGCATGTAGTGTGATGTAGACAGTTGGAGATATAGGTATTAAGAAAGTATGCTGGCCCACTCTCTGTGTAAATGAAGCACTGGAAATATTCAGCAGAGGGAGATGGTCAGGATCAAGTCCTGAGGGCTGGTGAAACGGGAGCTCCATCTCTCCTTATCACGAGCTTGCCATCCCTTACTCTTAATTTTATAATTATATTTTCCCCAATGCAGATAAATTGTATTGTATTTGTTTTTCCACTGTAAGGTTGACCTTTAACCTGCAGTTCTCAAAACGAATTAGTCATCCCTGGGTGTCTCTCAGTCCTTCATCGCTTGGTGTCTCTCAATCCTTGAAGCCATCTTTACGTATAAAGTTTTGTTTTTAAAATCCTTCATCCTTCCTCTACTCAGAATCATTTCACGATGTTTTGATTAAATCAGATAAAAACTGTTTAAAGTTGTTTCTAGGTCAGATTTGACCCAGCCAAGTGGCCTTGACCTTTGACCTATTCAATGTCAATAATATATCAGATCCTTGGATTTCCCTTTACCACTCCAGAAAATTATGTTACAGTAGGAAAGAAAACGGTCCAACTTAAGTAGCACACACACACACACACACACACACACGTGTTGAGTTCAAAACATGCAGTAACACTCACTCCTGCTTTGCGAGTCAGGGTGCAAAAGGACAGAAAGAAACAAAGAAATAGACAGAGAATAAGAATAAATGAATGATACAAAAATTCACAAAGAAACAGAGAGATAAAACAAGGACTGATAAAGAAGATGGGAATCACGAATGACAAACAATTGATATACAAAAACAAACAGGGAAAGAAGCAAAAATGAACGAAACACAGCTGAGAAGAAACAAAGTCAAAAGAAAACATACAGTGGGCCAAAGGCAGAAAGATGAAAGAAATAGAGAATGACAAAAGTTAACACAGAGAGAAAAACACAGAAAATAAAAAGAAAGAAACGGAGTCAAAATTGCAACGACAAAAAAGACTGAAAGGAATGGACTGTAACTAAAAAAAATATAAAATAAAAAACAGAAAATAAACATGAAGAAGCACTCAAAGAACGCAACACTCTCACACACCAGCTGGTCTATGGGCAAAATACTTTACTTTGCCCTGTGACCTACACCTTCGACGTTTTACACCAAACACTGAATTACACTGTCCTTGCCAAACCCTTAACCATTCTCCAACTTTCGTTTGAATTACGTAAAAAAAAAAGTGTCTGAGCTGACAGCCCAATTGACTTGACATCCTACCTTCGCATGTGGCATTCAGGTTTTATTGGTTGTTTCTAGTTCCGAATAAATAAATAAATATACATATATATACTGTA
>JAGKTI010005191.1:22510-46377 GCA_018397915.1 Birgus latro | reverse complement strand
ACATGTGGAAGTGAAGCTTGGACCCTGTTGGAAGGACAGAAGTCAAGAGTGAGAGCAGTGGAAATGAGTTATTTGAGAGGAGCATGTGGAGTCACATGGAGAGACAGACTAACAAATGATGAAGTGAAGGAGCGTTGTGGTGTGGTTGAGGACGTGATGGGAAGTGTTAGGAGAAACACGTTAAGGTGGTTTGGGCATGTGGAGAGGATGGAGAGTGAAAGACTGACGAGGAGAGTGTATGTGAGTGAGGTGGAGGGGGCGAGAGGGAGGGGGAGGCCAAGGATGAGATGGAGGGATGGAGTGGAGAGGTATGTGAGAGAGGGGGGTGTGAGTTGGGAGCATGGTAGTGAAATTGCAGGGGACAGAGTGACATGGAGGCGATTTGTTTGTGGCCACCCCGTGCGGGATTAAGGCGTCTGGCAATAGATAGATAGATTTGTGTTAAGTGATCATGATTAAAGTTCAGTACTATTATTACTGCAAGTGTTACATTGCAGTCTGTTATAGTGATTACATTTAAGTTTAGTTCTTAATGTTCAGTGAAATAAATACTGGGTACTGTGTAGAATGTTAGGTTAAATTGTGAAGTCAGCCACCTTCACCACCTCCGTCTCCAACACAATTTGGCAACGGATCTGTACTGCCTCTAATGAAAGGTGAATTAGGTGCACTGAACTGTTTCTTTATTCATTTATACACTGTATTGTTTTTGCTATTTTGGGGGTGAAAATCCATCTCCAACACACAGTGCTGACAGGTCTGTATTGCCTCTGTGAATGATTTTCTACCAATTAACCACTTCAGTACCGTGACGTCTATTTCTACTTTATTTACACTTCCTCCAGCTGATTTTACAGCACTCAGGACTGGACTTTCGTACTGAAGGGCTGTACCAACCTCATGCACTTCCACAGATCCTCTCTACACTGATTAACCCCTTCATTACCGAAATCGATAAGGTTTACGCTTGTAAACCTAGAAAAAGTTCTGGTGAGGAACCGATAATTGTAAGGTTTATGGTGGTAAACCTGTTAAGCATAGGGAGGTATAGGTGGGTAGGAGTGTTGGTTTTAGGGGTTACTAGAGAGACTTGGGTTGTAAGAACTGGCAACTTGACTCTGACGTCATTCTCCTTGTCATGGCTATGCCATGGCCATATCAGAGTCCATGCCAGGCCATGATTGACATCATTTGGGTATTTTGGATATGATTTATTATTTCAAATGTTTTGGGCATATATATAGACCTATATGGTATGATATAAACAGAAAAAAATAGTTGCACTAGGCATATCAGCACGTGGTTACCATGACAACCACCCTCCTAGGCCCCACAACCAACCAGCAGCCAGTTCTCACCCGCAACCCCTCAGTATCCCCCCAAGCTGCATGCTGTGACTGTGTGTTTTTTTTTTGGCTGTTTTTGCGTGATCATGGCGTCATCTGATACTGATGACGAATTTGATACAAAGCTTGCTAGTGAATTAGATGAGTCTGACGACAATGAAACTCAATCAGACATCAGCGAGTGAGTCAGACGATGATTATATACCAGAAAACGACAGTGACAGCGAGAGTACGAGTGATGAAAGCGAGATAGATAATTGCTCAAATCCCAGCCCTGTATGCTCGCCATTGTTGCAAAGTCCCTGAGGACCTGCCTTCACCCTCTTGTCGGATCCGTTTGCAGATCAAAGGCCACCTCCACTACCTACACTTCACCTGGACTTTCCAAACGTACATCCTGCAGTGTATCAACGCCATGAGGAGCAACATATGAGTACTGTATATACCTTTTTATGTCTGTAAAGTCTATATTTATAGGAACAATGAAAGTTTAGTAAAGTATATATATCCCTACATGTATACTACTATAGGAAATGTATTTCAAATCATGCACAGTGTACCTCGTGGTCAGCATGTACTTGAGAATATAAAAGTAATATAAAATGAAAAACAGCGCACTTATGATAAACGATCACCCCCCACGCACACGCATGAACTTCCGGGAATTCGGTTTGACGGAGGGAGAGCGGGGCTGCTGGGGGTGGGAGGCGCGGTAATGAAGAGGTTAAAATCATCTGGTGGCAGCAAGAACAAAATGAAAATACACCCAGCACTGAAAGGATTAAAGGTATATTATATGCACTAATTTTTTTTTTTTCATAACTTGAATTTAGTGTTGAAAGGACAAGTAATAGGTATTGTCTTAGCAATTTTGGGGGGTGAAAATTCGGTAAGACGGAAAATTCAGACATTCGAACCAGGGTAGAGCCCCATATAGTTAGACTTATGAAGGGTTTACTGTAATTCTCTTAAGTCTAGAACACAGAGAAAGATAATACTGGTCAGTGGAGAAAATGGAGTCATGGCAGTGAAGAGACTGGGTGGCTTTGCTACTCAGGCTGCTGCGCTGGGCACTGTTGACATCCACTGTTGCTGATCACCAATTTGGTGGGGAGATGCCAGGTCGTAGAACTGCTAGAGGCTGTAGGCACTAAGACGGGGCCTTTGCCTCTCTGCACTGTTCTCGACGTCCTCTTCCCATGGCAGCACTACCGATGACTAATGTTCACGCCACCCACAAAGCAATACTTGATAACCAGAAATAGGCTTGGCCTAGCTTAACAGCTAAGGAGGCAAGGCAATGGAATGATATTTGCACAGAAAATATCACTCAGTGAAACATTACTGTCTGTACATAAAAACAGACATTCATGATACAATGATAAATGTTTTGAAAAAATCTGTTTCAATTCTGAGTGCAAATGTAAGCAGTTAACTGACTGACTGAAGTTCTTTGGGGTTTCAGTACTGTTCATGAGTTTATATAGTAATAATACAATCACAAATTACCATAATAGCACGATCTCTCTAATTTGTGACATTACACCCCATCTAAATGAAATTTTTCAGAGAAAAATTTCACACGTGTGTACTATCCTGCTACAGGAGAAAAGCACTGTCGTCAGTGAGCATAAAAACCTCGTATTTATATTAATAGAAGCAAGCTTGTGACGACGGTGAAAAATCATGTACTCAGGTCAAACTGGGTTAAAGCTCATTACATTTACTATAACAACTAATGTAGTGTGGTGTATGTGATACATGGTGTAGGTGTGACAGTTGTAGTGCAATTGTACGTGCGTGTAAAATGATATACCCGTAATACAAATTAATAGCAAATGGAGCTGCCAAGGGCAGAGGAGAAGAGGTAGCAGCATGTGGCAGAGACTATCAGCTGACCCACACGGCAAAACTCTATTGCTATACCTGCATAGAAAAACTGCTTTGTATTAAATTGCAGTTACCATCTGCCTAGTAGTCAATGCATATGCAATGAAAAGTACGCCTTGGCTGAAAAATTCAACTGACAGCCAAAGCTTCGTATATTCGAGGTTGTCATTAATTTCTTATTGGGTAGAATATTAAACAGGAAACATGCTAGTCCTTGGATTGCCTGAATCTCTGAGGATGTCTGTAGTTTACTGGTTAAACCTATAGATCTATAATCCGGAGAACAAGGTGTTCCCTGGTTAACGCATAGACACAGTGTGGATATAAGGGATGAGGTCCAGATCCTTGCCTGGCACTTTCAAGGAAGACAGCAGTCAATCAGGCACCAACTCTTCCTCATCTGCGAGACCATGCTTCACTTCAACTGATACATCCCCTGCAGCATTGACCCCAGGTATGTTAAGATCCCTACAGGTGCCGATTAACCAACAAGGCCCCCTGTGACCCACAGCCTGTCACAGGTTGAAAGTAAGAGTAGTGACCGTTAACTCAGGGCTCTGTGCACATGCATCTAGTCTAAGTACTGTCCGGCGTTATTTGTTCCATTGCACTTGGACATCCTAAGAGCATACTTACCCTTGTAACTCTACACTTATGACTAATATCAGTAAGCTGAGAATCCCTGTGCAAACTTGGGCAGGTCACATTTTAACACCCAGCGTGGGTGTGAACACTTATGTGGATAAAGCATGTGTTCTCCGGGAGACCTCAGAAGGGCCCACGGTTCGAGATGCACCACAAGGTAATGCAGACATCCTTGGATTGCCTTTGCGGGGGTCTCGAACGTCACCATTAACCTACAGTACATATGTACGTACAGGCCCTGGACGTATGGTGTTCTGTGGGACCCACGGGTAAGACGTGAGGTCTTAATGGTATACCATTTACTGGAACCGAGCAAGCCCTTGGATTGTCTAAATCGTTGAGGACGCCTGTCTTACGGAACCCATTGTACAACAGTTCCCTGTGTTAGCTGTCAGCAGGCGAGACATCAGGTCTGCACCTACATTGTCACTGGTCACTCTCTCAAATGGCTTAGAGATTATGAGTGTGGATTCAAACGGCGCAGGAAGGACATGTCCCTGATTAGTGGTACGCTAAAACACATTGCAGGAACACACAAGCATATCTATTTCCTGTCCCATTCCTGGCCAGAAAAGTCAGCACGGATATTGCTAAGGGTTTTCCTTTTGCCCATGTGTCCTTCCGATGCTGAACAATGACCCAGTTCGAACACTACTTGGCAATACTTTGCAGGAATGACAAAGTGCAGTCGATCCTTGCCCTGGGGTGTTTGTGACTCACAGTACAGCCATCTTTGTTTACGAAAGAACCTGGCGTGACCTCCCTGTGAATGCATAATCACAGTACCGTCTAGTTTCTTACATACCACTGCTAGTGTTGGGTTGGACTCTTGTTCCAGGACAACATTTTGACTACAGATCAGATCTTGCGGCGATGCAGTGGTCATCGGGGTGACACAGTTTGGAGCCTTGGGTATGGGTCATGTTACTACAGCTGAAGTCTGAGTAGTGACAGCTATGGTGCGGTTATTTTTAGCACCTGGTATGCAAGGTGGAACAGAGGTTCCGGTATGACAACCGCAACTCTCAAGCCAATGTAAAAAGGAGATGTCACCTGGATACTTGCCTTGGGGAACAATCTCACTAATCCATCAATAAGCTGAGCTTGGGTTTGTCAACCTGTGTATTCCTCAGGCTGCACTAAATTCTGCCTGACAGAGCAACCTGAGAAACCATTGTCTCTTAGGACATTTACAGAAACACCTCCCACGAACCCTGGCTGAACGAGGAAGGCACTGTTACCTGTAGGAGGGCCTGTGGAGGAAACACCAAGCTGTAGATAAGGCTGCATAGGACACAAACCTGTGAATGTGATGACCTGAGGACTAGATGCCGGAGGGGTAATACTCACCATCTGGGGAGTTGGAGCATTGACCACCTATGGAGGAGTGCTCACTCTGTGAGGGGGACTAGTTACTTGTGAGGGAGGACCTGTGCTGCTAGGGATGACACCATGGTGTGCTTATCGGAGAATGAAGGCTGCATTTGCCTCCTGCCTCTGATACACTGGGGCTGGTGCTGAAAAAGATTGTCCTACTAATTGTATGTCTGATATTGCTTCTAGTTAGGGTACTGTTGTACCTATTCAAGCCAGTTTGCTGAATGTGCTGCCCTTGCTGCTTTTTCTGCCATATTATCTGGACCATGGCCATTATTCTGAGAATGGCCTTGATGCTGGGGTTCACTCTGAAATGGCTTCCCAGACTTGGCAGTATCTTTCCTGCTCCAGAACTGTTGCTTACAAGTCTGGTACCTGTCTGCAGCGAGAAATGCATCGGCCTTTTCCATCATTTGGCTGGCATCCTTTACTTGACAAATCTTTAGCTGAGCCATGAGCTTAGCAGGCCACAACTTTTCTAACTGTGTATGCAGCGTGAGGTCAATTATCCCCTCTTGAGTGTGAGGGGTTTCATCTATCTTTATCCACTTGTCTAAGTAAGCGGTGAGATGGTCGAGGAACCGGACAGCAGTCTCCTTTTCGTGAAGATGCGCCCTCATGAGCTGGCTCCTGGTGTCGTCATCTGTGAGACCGTATTCTTGGATGAGTGTAGCCTTCATCATCTCATAGGTGAGATCGTCTCCACAAATTCTTTGGGGAATATCGAGGGCAGGACCCTCAAACAAGCTAAGAAGTTGGAGCTGCTTATCTGCCTCGTCCAGCTGGTACAGCTGTGCCATGTCCTCAAAACGAGCTATGAATGGCTCGATTTGCCCACCTTTCTTGTACAATGAAAGCTTGAGGTACAGGGTTGCCAAAACGGTTGCTGGGAGAGCACTTGTGGAGCTAGGATTGGCTACACCAGATGTGCCCAAAGCCAAGGAGTCCCGCTTCAGCGTCAGCTCCTCAAGGTCGTGTTTCTCATGTGCCTCGCACTCGGCATGCTTGTGTTCATGTTCTCTCATGTTCTTCACGCTGTTCTGGCTCATATTCGCGTTCCCTCTCATGTCTCTCGAGCTGATTTTTACGCTCTTCACGGGAATCACTCGTGTTACTATTCGTAAGTGTACCGCGAGAGCACATAGTCTTTAATTTCCTAGGAATCAGCATCTCCCATATCTTTGGCTTAATGTATGTATGAATTAGTAGCCATGGTGCTAGCTCAAACTGAGACTGAGTGATCTCCCATATCTTTGGCTTAATGTATGTATGAATTAGTAGCCATGGTGCTAGCTCAAACTGAGACTGAGTGAACTAAAGACTGATGTACTGACTGCTGTTTCAATTGAATGCTATCTATCTATCTATCTATTGCCAGACGCCTCAATCCCGAACGGGGTGGCCACAAACAAATCGCCTCCATGTCACTCTGTCCCCTGCCATTTCACTACCACGCTCCCAACTCACACCCCCCTCTCTCATATACCTCTCCACTCCATCCCTCCATCTCATCCTCGGCCTCCCCCTCCCTCTCGCCCCCTCCACCTCACTCACATACACTCTCCTCGACAATCTTTCACTCTCCACCTCTCCACATGCCCAAACCACCTTAACATGTTTCTCCTAACGCTTCCTATCACGTCCTCAACCACACCACAACGCTCCTTCACTTCCTCATTTGTTAGTCTGTCTCTCCATGTGACTCCACATGCTCCTCTCAAATAACTCATTTCCACTGCTCTCACTCTTGACTTCTGTCCTTCGAACAGGGTCCAAGCTTCACTTCCATATGTCAGAGTTGGTATCACAATACTGTCATGTAACAGCTTTTTCACTTCCATGCTCACCTCCCTGTTTCTTATCACTGCTTTCAACGAACCAGCAACCTTCCTTCCCTGCTGCACCCTTTCGAGCACTTCACCTTCCAGACTTCCATCCATACTCATCACACTGCCCAAGTACTTAAATTCACTCACATTTTCCGTATCCTTCCCATCCAATCTCACTGTACATTCACTGGCTTCACTTCTCTCAAAGACCATCACTTTACTCTTCCCTACATTCACCTTTAGATTCCGTTTCTTACACAGTCTCCCAAACTCATCTACCAAGCCTTGCAGCTCCCCTTCGTCTTCGCTCAACAACGCAGTATCATCTGCAAACAACAGTACAGGGAGTTTCCAAACACTGCCCTCTCTCACTAGGGCTGCTCCAACATCCACTGCCCGACCTTGTATCTCTTTTATAACCCCATTCATATACACCCTGAACAACCATGGAGACATGACACATCCTTGTTTCAATCCAACCTTCAAATGGAAAGATTCACTCAGTTTGCCATCCACATGCACTGCAGCCTTAGCACTCTCATACATACTCTTCACTGCCTTCAACAACTTCCCATCCACTCCATATATTCTTAATACTTTCCACAAACCTTGTCTATCCACCCTGTCATATGCTTTCTCCAGATCCATGAAGGCTGCATACAACTTCTTGCCCTTCTCTAGAAACTTTTCCACTAAGGATCTAAGAATGAATATCTGGTCTACACAACCTCTTCCCTTCCTAAAACCTCCTTGTTCTTCTCCAACTAATTCCTCAGTAATTTCAATAACTCTGTCAATAAGTATCCTACCATATACTTTTCCTATTACACTGAGAAAGCAAATGCCCCTATGATTACCACACACTGCTTTTTCCCCTTTTCCTTTGTACAGAGGAATAATTATACCTGACTTCCAATCCTCCGGGACTCTACCCTCCTCCCGAGCCAATCTGCACACCATCCACATCCATTCTATTACTATCTCTCCCCCATGCTTCAGCATTTCACCACACACTCCATCAATTCCTGGGGCTTTCCCCATTTTAACTTTCTTCATTGCTTCCACCTCTTCCATCCTGGTGATTTCTTCCTCTCTTCTCACAACCCTCCTTCTCCCTGCCATTCCCCAGCCACTTATACTTGCATTACTTTCATTCTCTATGTTCAACAGTTCATTAAAGTGTTCTCTCCATCTGTTTACTTTTTCTCCCTTCTCCACTAGTAATCTACCATTTTTATCTTTCACACCCCCACTGACTTCGTTGGCACCCTGTCTAGCTCTCTTAACCTCCTTCCAGAACATTTTCTTACATTCCCTCCATTTTACACTCAAATTCCTTTCAAATTCCTCATCCACTCTCTTCTTACTCTCTCTTACTAATCTTTTCACCTCTCTCCTCCTCACTACATATAACTCTCTCGTCCATCTCTCAGCTTCTTCGTTGCCCCTGTTCCTCATCCACTCATATGCTTTCTTCTTTTGTGCCACAGCCTCTCTCACCTCTTCAGTCCACCATGCTGTTCCCTGAACCCCCTTTCGTCTTCTCTTCACCCCACACACCACCACCTCACATGCTGCACAGATTTCTTCTGTGAATACTTTGCACACACCTTCCACGTCCCCCATCTGCTCCAATCTATATTTACCCAATCGCTCCTCCACTTCCCTTTTATATTCAGCCTTCTTTCCATCCTCTTGTAACTTTTCTATCCTCCTTGTAACAAATACTTCCTCCTGTCCTTCCCTTCTTCTCTTCCTCCATCTTGGTTGGATTCTGATTCTGGCCACCACCAAGTGGTGGTCAGAAAGTCCACTCCCCCAACCTCTATATACTCTTGCATCCGTTACACATCTTCTCATCCTTTCATCCACACACACATAGTCAATCATTGCCTTCCGTTCATTCATTCCACCGTCCTCTCTTCTCACCACTCGCCATGTATACCTATGGATCATTTTGTGCCTGAAGAGGGTATTAGCTACCACCAACCCTCTCCCAGCACAAATGTCCATTAAAGCACTGCCATTCTCATCCATCTCTGCAGGCACACCCCACTCACCTACCACTCCATCCACCTTCTCATTTTTTTTTTTTAGCTTCATTCCCTTACGACTAGAGGTGCCAGTATCACTTTTTTTATGCTTTGAACCTTCCATGGCAAGGCAGAAGGCAAAAGGAGAGCATTTCTCAGTACTAGATGACACTAAGAATGACATGACCACTGTTTCCAAAGACTAGCAGCAGACCGGCGCCACGTGTCCACCTGGCGCCATTTGTCCCCCTACCTCCGCATTTTGGCCTACTTACATACATGGTCTCAGCCTGAGTTCGGCTAACCGAAGATTCAGTCTTCTAAAAGTTCGACTTATGAAGGTTTTACTGTAGCTAGTTGTCTGACAGCATGAGTGATTACTCATTCAAGTTATCTTGCAACATAAGAATTCATTTTGTTTCTCATTAATAAATGTACAGTTCTCTTCTTTGGGCTTGATTACATGTGAGACTCATGTTTCATTTCTCCATACAGTACTGTGCTTGCTTCAGTTTGCTACTCCCAGTTTGCACAAACTTCTTATATTAATCACGACTTGTAGCTAAGCCAGTTCATTCATAGTTCACGCATGATGACTCAAAACGAGTCAAAATGGTTTTAGTCCAAAGAGGAACCGATGATGCACTATGACACACTTTTTTTTTTTTTTTTATATGTCCGACTCTGGGCATAGGCTTCACAGCCTGCTATCAAGGCTCAGCAGTCCTCCTACATACCATACACCTCTACATGTCACCACTTCGGCGCTACCACCCACCGTCCATATCGAATACATGCTAGGGCTGTCTCATACAGGACTGGTGTGTTGGTATTAGCGGGGGTATTTTTACGACATGTCGGCAGGTCTTCTGGTAGATCAGTAAAGCCTTATTTAGTGAAATTCGAATCCTTAAACTGTTCCCTGCCCCAGTGAGGATTTGAACCTGGGTCCGTTGGGACTGCAAGCCACCTCTCTACCAATCGAGCCACCGCCTCCCCCAATGTTGTCAATGTTGGTCTGGAGGGATGCCAATTAGGCAATTCTGGACAAAAATATTCATCAAAAATTATGTTTCAGCATGAAATGCATCAATATTTGGTGCATCATAGGGGAGGGTGTCTTTTCCAGGCCAACACTCTCAAATAGTCAGCATTCTCTTGATTTTTGGTTGGGGGGGGATGTGCGCATGATTTTTGGCAATTCACTTGAAAACTATTGGTCATATCAGAATTCCGACAGCACCTCGTGAAATTCTGCATCTGGACATATGCTTAGCTCTTGCATTATGCAGGCAAAATTTTGTGCTAGAGTGTACGGCACTAGTAGTCGTTGCCTAGGCAGTCTGGCCGAAAAGCCTTGCTTTGGCTCCTAACCTCACTAAAAGACACTATAACACTCTTCAGACCATACAAAACAAGGCCCTAAAAATAATAACAGGCTGCACAGCTAATACACCTACAGACCACCTAAATCAAGAAAAAGTCCTCAAAGTCAAGGATCATCTAAACAAGAGAGGCACCTAAATTCTCACTGCAGCCTCCACAAACCCACATCATCCACTACACTACATGGCAGCTCATCTACACACACCAAGGAACATCAAAACAACACCCAGCACACGGTATCATACACAAATACTGTCATCTCCCCCCCCCCCCACCTGCCTCAGACCAGCTTCCAGAAACATATCCATACTCAAATCACACACTGATCCATTCAGTCACTTGAAGACAACAAACAGCTGCATGCACAGACTCCTGATATCCATCTTTCTGAATCCTACCTCCCTAATGAGGACAGGGTCCACCTGGCCAGGCTGAGATGTGGGCATCATCCAAAGAGGCTGGATGACTCCATTGCTGATGCCAGTCCAGGATGTAACACAGCACCTCATACTATTAAGCACATCATGGAAGGCTGCATTGCACACAATCACCTACACCAGCAACACAACATACACTCCTTGACAGCTCTGTGGGAAAGCCTGGTCTCGGCCATGGCCTTCCTTAGGGACTAAGGGCTGTTCGGCCAGTGTAGAGCAGTTATTTTCCTGCTGAACAACAGTATTCTCATCTCATTTCGGTCCTTTCACAGTACTTTTACTCATCAATTTTGTGTTTTTATCAGCTGATCATATAGTAAAAACATCAGGGAAGATGATGGTATAAAATTTATACCATTATAATCAATTTCTGGTGCAAATAAAATACATGGGAATATCTTCCTCTGTGCATGAGTCGAGCCTGCCCTCATGTCATTTTCTCTGAACATGTCACACACACTTAAAGAAAACTTACAGAATGTGATGGGGTTAATTCCTAAAACAGTTTATGCCAGCCAGAAGTTAGTACCAGCAACAATCTGTCTATATAAGTATTAATTATTGATTGTGAGGGGTAAGGACACTTTCTCAGGCCAACAGTACCGACAATTCAGCATCTGTGAGTGATTAGTCTACACTGTGAACTGTTGAGAAAGTTTATGAAATTATCGTCTTTAGATAATCTGTGAAGTAAGCCAGAATAAAGTAAAACTTACTACTGTATTTCATATGCTGACGGTCCTCATGTCAATGGTGACTTTTTTTTTTCCATAAGTATTTTATTATTATTATTATTATTATTATTATACAAGCAAGAAGGAACCAAAGGCTAGGAGCTTGCAACTGTTCCTTAAAAAAAAAAAAAAAAACAAGATCCAATCACTTCAAGATGCCTGGACACACTGCGTTTGAAAGACGAGATCATAGGAAGCAGGAAATACAGACAGAGGGAGACAGCTCCAGAGTTGAATTGTTGCATAAATGAAGGACTGGGAGTAACGGTTAACTCCTGCATTAGAGAGCTGGACAGAAAAGGGATGAGAGTTTATTGCTAGACGGGTGCCAAGTGCCTGTCGAAGAAGTGGAGGGATGCCAGCAGGCAGTTCTGAGAAGCAGTGACCATTGAAGTAAGATGCAACAGTTCAGTGAAGAGACTGAGGTTGACGGGAGCCAGTAAGAGAAGGAGAGTTAATGAGACGAAAAGTGGAGATAGATTCAGTAAATTTCTTTTCCCAACATAATAACTGACGACTTATTTGTAATTTATTCATATTTCACTTCCCCCCTTGACACCAAATTTCACCTCCAGTGATAACAGTCTTCAGAAAGTATGGATCACAATCTGCACACTCCAACATGTCTTAAGCAATGCTCATCCATGAGAAGAGATCATGACGAATCTGAAGAAGCACTGAAAACCAACTTTGAAAAATGTTTCAGGGAGTGGAAAGAATGCTGGGCTACATATGTGAAGTCAGAAGGGGGCTACTTTGAGGGGGGATTATAATCCTAGCTCAACAGGTTAGGTATTTATTTTTTACGGGCCTACAGACAGATACTTTCTGAACAGACCTCATACAGCAACCCCACCATTTGCACAGGTTCCATACAAGCTAAACACCATTTGAGCTCAAAGATAAACCATACAAAAAAAAAAAAAAAAAAAAAAAGGATACAGCAGACCCTAACTATAATGGGCTAAATAGGGGGTAACCCGATCTGATAAAGTCGATAATCCATAACATCCAATGGTCCCCCAATGAGCAGGGACTTCAAGGACTTGCTTCAAAATAAATGAGTACAATGGCATATTCTACAACAGTACATCCTCAATATATAAGTAATTCATACCAGACCCTTGACGTTAAAGCCGACAGTTCGTTAGGGCCAAACACCATGCTGTTTCGTAATTTTTCATGTGTCATGGCTTTTACCGAAGACAGATAGTTAAAGAGTTAAAGATAGAGACGTTTGGCTCTACTTTCCTCATCACCCTGGTACACAAATCCATCAACTTTTCAGATACCAGTGCACACACAAAGTCACTTCTCCCCCCACATGACACCACTACAGAAATACAATCAATTAAAATATGCACAGGTAACAAATCACATATAATAATCGCCAACATATACATTCCCCTCCAACAGTCTCCTACAGTACCACACAATTACTCTCCACAAATACACCACATCACAAACATACCCTACATCATCCAGGGTGGTGATTTCAACGCCAAGGTGTCGGCCTGGCATGTCAACAACCCTGACACAGACAGAGGGCTGGTACTACAATCCCAAACAGATCATCTTTTCATACTGAATAATCTCCATCAACATACCCATATCCCACACCAAGCCCTCTTCCTCCCATCATCCACAGACATCACCTTCTGCTCCCCAAACCTCGCCCCCACAACATCCCGGAGAGTGTCAAAACCCTTGTATCTGATCACCTCCCAATCATCAACACTACCAAAACCAGAATCCCCCCAACTGGCCAGACACATACACTAATTATAAGAGAGCCAACTGGGAGGCCTTCACAACTGAAAAAGAACAACATTTCAAAACATTAAACAGTACATCTATCACAAACAACAACACCACTGTGCACACTTTCAATACAATTATACAAAATGCAGACAAAAGACACACCCATAAAGGCAACAGAAAGACAACCCTAACTTCACACCAGAAATTCAAGACCTTATCAGTCAACGGGACACACTATGACACTCCCCAAAACCCCATAGACATGACACAGTACAACAAATACAAGAACTCAACACTCAAAAAAAGAATAAAATATCAGAACAGCGAACACTAAATTGGAATAATTATCTCTGAGCAGCCGTGGCTCAGTGGGTTAGAGCGCTCCGCTCTGGCCATAGGGTCGGAGGATCGAATCCACCCAAGGGTCATTGGTAGACATCAGAAAGGGCATCCGGTCATAAAATGCTACACGCTCCAATTCCAAAAAGGCCGACGCATGCAAGCATGTTGCAGCCTTCAAAAAACGAAATGAAACGAAACGAAACTTGACCATAAAACAAACACCAGCAAACTCTACAAAATACTAAATAGCATCACACTCTATAACAGCAACACTACACAATCACACGCAGCCATCACAACAACAGACACCATACCTAAAAACAAACAACAAGCAAACACTCTCATTAATCACTTTTCACATGTCAGCCATCTAAACCCCCATCGCGACGACTGACGTATCATCCAACACACGAGACAGTTCCCCACAGACCCAGACTACACACCTTTCACTTACAACCAGACGGAGCACATCATTAGGAACCATAAGCACTCACAAGTATGTTGACCAGACAACATAAGCAACATTCATCCTTGAACACCTTGGACCACAAGGTATTTAGGCACTCACCAACGTATCAAACTACAGCTAGTCATACAACATCACACCCAACATCTGGAAGCATGGCATAATCATCCCTATCCCTAAACCCAACAAAGACCCCAAGTTACCTTCCACACACCCCTCTGCACCCCCTATAAAGTCATTGAACAATTGGTACTACAACTAGTTACAACTCAGACCCCCCCTAGCCCCATCACAACATAGCTTTAGACCACTACACTCCACAAACTCTCTTCTTACAGACCTTACACATAGAGTTTTTGATGGCATGAATTTAGCTAGGCCACCACACAGAACACTCCTGTTCACACTAGACATTAGCAAAACTTTTGATGCCATCCCCTGCCACAACCTCACAAACAAAATACTCAACACAAACATGCACAATAACACAAAAAGATAGCTGGCAAACTACTCAGCAGTAAGATGTGCACATGTAACATTTGCCGGTCAGCCTTCGAACATCAGAAACTTCACAAAAGGCGTCCCCCGAGGATCTGTTTTGTCCCCTACAATCTTCAACTCATACATGCATGACATACCCACACCTCACACACCACAGATACACATAGCTTCCAAAGCTAGTGACATAACACTTAAATGTACACACCAAAAAACAAACACAGCTGCACACATCTTCCAACCTTATCTCAACACATTACACAAATGGTTCACCAGAAACAGGCTCAAAATAGCCCCAGTCAAATCTACAGTGACCCTTCTCACAAAGTGGACAGCAGAACACAGTCACATTCCACACCTCACCATAAATAACACTCCCCTACCCCACACACACACACATAAAATCCTTGGTTAAACAACACATCGTAAACATTAAAAATAAAATAACACCAAGACTCAATGCCTTGAGGTCACTTGCCCATACAACATCTGGACACAACAAAGAAACCACCACCACAGGATACAAACAATATATACATTCAGTGATGAACTATGCAAGCCCTGCTCGGGATCCTAACCTCACTAAAACACACTACAACACCCTACAGACCATACAAAACAAGGCCCTAAAAATAATCACAAGATGCACAGCTACTACATCCACAGACCACCTACATCAAGAAACCAAACTCCTCAAAGTCAAGAATCACCCAGACATGAGAGGCACCCAAATTATTGCTACAGCCTCCACAAACCCACAACATCCACTACACTACATGGAAGCACATCCACACCCACCGAGGAATAACAAAACAACACCCAGTACACGATATCATACACAAATATTGTCATCTCTCCCCCCTCGCCCACCTCAGACCAGCTTCCAGAAGCATATCCATACTCAAATCACTTGCCATTCCATTCAGTCACTTGAAGACAACACACAGCTGCATGCATGGCCTCCTGATATCCACCCATCTGAATCCTATCTCCCTCATGAGGAGAGGCTCCACCTGGCCAGGCCGAGATGTGGCATCACCCAGCCCTCATAAGTTACCAGAAGAGAGTGGATGACTCCATCGATGATGCCTGTCCAAAATATAACACAGCACTCCATACTGTTAAGCACATAATGGAAGACTGTATTGCACACAATCACCTACGCCAACAACACAACATACACTCCTTGAGAGCTCTGTGGAAAAGCCCGGTCTCGGCCATGGCCATCCTCAGACACTCGGGGCTGTTCGGCCAGGATGCCTTGGGAACTACTACTACTACTACCACCACTAGGTCTAAATGGATTTTTTTCTCAATAAATGCTCTATTTATGGCTCCTCACACGATATTAGTCACCCACAGACTGATGCAGCATTCTGTGGGACTCAGAGGTGTGCGTGTGTGTGTGTGTGTGTGTGTGTGTATTTACCTAACTGTATTTACCTAATTGTGATATACAGGAAATGAGCTACGCTCGTGGGGTCCCGTCTCTGTTTCTCAATAAGTCAAATTTTGCCTTAAACTCATTTAAGTTTTTAGACCGGACGATCTCTTTGTCCAGGCTATTCCACAGGTCTATACATCTATACGGAAAACTAAATTTCTTGATGTCCTTCGAGCAGCTTGGCTTCTTTAGTTTCATTCTGTGTCCTCTTGTTGCTCTCTCATCCCACACAAACAGATTTTCTCTGTCAATTTTATCTACTGCTATCATGGTCCTGAACACTGCAATCATGTCACCCCTCTTTCTCCTTTCCTCTAAGGAGGGCAAATCCAGCCTTTCCAGCCTCTCCTTGTATGGCAAATCTGCCAGACTAGGGACCATCTTGGTTGCTGTTCTTTGTATTCTCTCAATCTTGGTTATATCTTTCTTTTTGTGTGGGGACCACACTACTGCTACATATTCTAACCTGGGCCGGATCATGGCCACTATCAATTTTTTCATCATCTCCTCATCCATGTAATGAAATGCCACTCTTATATTGGTCAAGAGTTTATATGTCTCTCTCACTATCTTATTTATGTGCTTTTCAGGTGACAAACTATCCTGGACCAGCACTCCCAAATCTTTCTCTTCTCTCGCTTTTCTAACTGGTTCATTACCCATCAAATAATTCAATGATGGCCTCTTGGTACTTTTACCCATTTCCAATATTTTACATTTTTTTGCGTTGAATTTCATTTCCCACATCCGGCTCCAATCATATATCCTATCCAGATCCTCCTGTAGCATTTTACAGTCCTCTTCAACCTCTACCTTTCTCAAGATCTTTGCATCATCAGCAAACAGGCTTGCGTAGCTGTTCACTCCATCTACCATATCATTTACATAAATCAAGAACATTACTGGTGCCAACACCGAGCCCTGTGGGACACCACTTGTTACTTCCCTCCATCCATATGTCCTGTCCTTTATTACTATCCTCATCTGTCTGTCACTCAAAAAGTCTCTCATCCATTCCAGGAGGCTTCCTATATGCTCTAATTTCCATAATAGTCTCTTGTGGGGTACTCTGTCGAAGGCCTTCTCCAGATCTAAGTACACACAATCCACCCAACCGTCTCTCTCTTGTAGCACGTCAATCGCCCTTGAGTAGAAGCTCAACAAGTTGGAAACACATGACATTCCACTTCTGAATCCAAACTGACTTTCAGTCAAAATATTCATCTCTTCCAGATATTTCATCCATCTATCTTTCAGGATTCTCTCACACAATTTCGCAACCATACTGGTTAGGGACACTGGTCTATAATTCAGGGGTTCTTCCTTGTTTCCTCCCTTAAAGATTGGCACCACATTTGCCCTCTTCCATTCCCGAGGCACTTTCCCCTCTTCCAAGGAGCACACAATTAAACTGTGAATCTTATCCGCCAGTTGTTCTCTGCATTCCTTCAGTACCCAATTAGAGATTCCATCCGATCCTGGGGCCTTCCTTACATCTTGAGCTCCCAGTAATTTATACACTTCCTGCACTTCCACTTTTATATCTTTTATCACTACATTTCTAATCACTCCCTCTCCTTCCACAAACTCCCTTTCCTTAGTGAAAACCGATTGGAAACATTTGTTCATTACTTCAGCTTGCATTACTGCATCCTTGTAGACCTCTCCTTCTACTTTCAGTTTGGCGATTCCTTCCCTTTGCTTCAATTTGCCATTAACAAATCTATAAAACAATTTGGGTTCATCCTTACATTTGTCAATTATACCTTTTTCAAAGTTCCTTTCTTCCTCTCTACGTATTCTTGTATATTCATTTCTAGTTCTTTTATATTCTTCCTTTTTTCTGATATTACTTCTCTTTTTCCATTTGTTCCATGCCATGTCCCTCTCTTTTTTCGCTATTATACACTTTCTATTAAACCACACCTTTTTCCTGTTTTCTTTCCCACTTACTCTTGGGACATATTTTTCCACTCCCAGATTGTAGAGGACTAAAAAGATATCCCACTTCCTCTGTATCTCTCTTGTTTCTCTGAATTTTCTCCAGTCTGCATTTTCAAAAAATTTTCTCAATTCTGCAAAGTTTGTTTTCCCAAAGTTGTATCTTCCTTGCCTATAAAGCTCATCTCTTGGCACCATGTTCCCTATTATCATCTGGAACTCAATGACCACATGATCACTTTTTCCTATAGGACACAGATAATTTAATGATTCAATTACATCAGGTTCTTTGGATAGTAGCAAATCTAATCTTGCTGGTGTGTCATCACCTCTGAATCGTGTCTCTTCTTTAACCCACTGTGTCATTACATTATTCATTGCTATATTTAACAATTTAGTGCCCCACAAATCTTCGCTGCCTCCCGAGTCCCATTCCTCCCAGTTCACCTCTTTACAATTAAAGTCACCCATTAGGATTATATTGTTGCTTTTCACGATCACTTTCTGTAGATAACTAACCATGTCTGACAACATCTCCTGGTATTCATCATCATTCCATGCTCTCGTCTTAGGGGGAACATATACCACTGCCATATCTCTCTTACCATTCTCCCCAGTTTCTAGTTTCAAATTTATGGCTTCGGCCCTGCCCTCTGCAATTTCCACAGTATCTACGTTTATGTTGTCCTTCACTGCTATCATCACTCCTTCTCCCATTTTTTCTTTTCTGTCTCTTCTCCATAATTTGTATTTCCCACCTCCCATATGAATATCAATATCTTCTTTCAATTTAGTCTCTACAAAGCACATAACATCAGGTTCGTGTGCCCTCAAAAAATCATTGATTTCTAACCTTGCCGATATTAGTCCATCAATGTTTGTGTACGCCACTTTCAAACTTTTTTCATCGTTTTTTATTCTCTCGTCTCTCCTTCCTTCCGTTGGTACCACTTTCTCAATTTCTGGTCCATAACTCTCCAATAGAACTCTGTCTTCTCTTTCTCCGTTCGTTGTTCGTTTTTTATCTTTGCTTCCTTTACTAACTCCTTTAATTTAGCTTTCCTCTTCATTTGCATCTCTCCTAATCCAAACATTTTTAAACCCCTCTTTCTCTGAAAATTTCCACGTTCTACTTATGATTTCATTTACTATTACTTGGGACTTAAACTTTACTTTCAAGGGCCTTGCCCCACCATCCTCGTACTTTCCTAACCTAAACACTTCTTCAATCTCTTCTTGGGCTTCATTGTTTCCTTCCATAACCACTGCTATTATTTCTTTAGCCTTGCTCAGTTCCTCTCTCTCTCTTTCAGATCTTACTGTCATTCGTTTTTCTTTTATTCCTGAGATTACCACACATTTTTTCTTGTCTGCTACATCCCTGACCAAAGATTCTCTACTTCTTAGTACTCTAACCACTTCCTTCTCCACTTTTTCCTTACTTTGTTGTTCTATGATTTCCTTCAAATTTACATTTCCTTCCTCCTGTATTTTCTTCCACCCCTTATGTTGCTCCTTAATTTCCTGAATATGCTCATCTTGCCTCCTCGATTTTGATTCGTATTCATCTAGTTTACTTTTTATTCTGTCCCTTTCTTCTTCCAACTTCTTATTCTCCCTCTTCAGCTGTTTTATTTCATTTGATGCGGATTCGTTATTCGCCTTTAATTCTGTAACTTCTTTTTCTTGTTCCTCACTACGTGTGCTAACTTTTTCCAGTCTATTCTGTAGGACTTTGATCTCTCTCTCTTGCTCTATGGTCCGTTCCTGCAGCTGCTTAATTACTTCCCATACCTATTTTAACTCCTGGACATTCCTCTCCACCGTTTTCTCTACACCTGCTACTCTTGTTTCTTGCAGCTTATCACTTCCTTTGCCTACATTTAGCTCGGTGAAGCCCACAAATTCCCCCTCACCAGTTGTAAACAATCTTCCGTCTCTCTCCGCCATGATGCAACCATATGGAAACTTTCTTTTTCACTCTGTCTTGTATTTTTAGGGCCGAAACTTGCGTTTTTTTAAACTAATATCAGACGGGACCACCACTCACGCATTCAACCACATAATCACAATAGGCTATCTCCATTTCGCTGCTAGTTCTGCGATTATTTCCCCTCGATCCAGGAGCAGCTCCGTCTCTCTCCCTCTGCGACCTGTGTGTGTGTGTGTGTGTGTATTTACCTAATTGTGATATACAGGAAATGAGCTACGCTTGTGGGGTCCCATCTCTGTTTCTCAATAAGTCAAATTTTGCTTTAAACTCGTTTAAGTTTTTAGACTGGACGATCTCTTTGTCCAGTCTATTCCACAGGTCTATGCCTCTATACGGAAAACTATATTTCTTGATGTCCTTCAAGCAGCGTGGCTTCTTCAGTTTCAGACCGTCCTCTTGTTACTCTCTTATCCTATAAAAACAGATCTTCTCTATCAAGTTTATCTACTCCCATCATGGTCCTGAAAACTGCAATCATGTCACCCCTCTCTCTCCTTTCCTCTAAGGATGGCAAATCCAGCCTTTCTAGCCTCTCACCATATGACAGATCTGCCAGACTGGGGACCATCTTGGTTGCTGTTCTTTGTATTCTCTAAATCTTGTTTACATCTTTCTTTTTGTGTGGGAACCACACTACTGCTGCATATTCTAACCTGGGCCGGATCATGGCCACTATCAGTTTTTTCATCATCTCTTCATTCATGTAATGAAATGCCACTCTTATGTTGGTTAAGAGTTTATATGTCTCTCTAACTATCTTGTTGATGTGTTTTTCAGGTGACAAACTATCCTGGACCAGCACTCCTAAATCTTTCTCTTCTCTCGCTTTTGTGATTGGTTCATTACCCATCATATAATTCAGTGATGGTCTCTTGGTGCTTTTACCCATTTCCAATATTTTACATTTTTTTGCAATGAATTTCATTTCCCACATCCGGCTCCAGTCATGTATCCTATCCAGGTCCTCCTGCAGCATTTTACAGTCCCCTTCAACCTCTACCTTCCTCAAGATCTTTGCATCATCAGCAAACAGACTTGGATAACTGTTCACTCCATCTACCATATCATTTACGTAAATCAGGAACATTACTGGTGCCAACACCGAGCCCTGTGGGACACCACTTGTTACTTCTCTCCATCCAGACATCCTGTCCTTTATTACTGTCCTCATTTGTCTGTCTCTCAAAAAGTCTCTCATCCATTCCAGGAGGTTACCCTTCAGTCCTCCTATATGCTCTAATTTCCACATTAGTCTCTTATGGGGTACCTTGTCAAAGGCCTTCTCCAAATCTAAATATACATAATCCACCCAACCGTCTCTCTCCTGTAGCACATCAATCGCTCTTCAGTAAAAGCTCAACAAGTTGGAAACACATGACCTTCCACTTCTAAATCCAAATTGACTTTCAGTCAAAATATTCATCTCTTCCAGATATTTTATCCACCTATCTCTCAGAATCTTCTCGCACAATTTTGCAACCATGCTGGTTAGGGACACTGGTCTATAGTTCAGGGGTTCTTCCTTGTTTCCTCCCTTGTAAATTGGTACCACATTTGCTCTCTTCCATTCCCGAAGCACTTTCCCTTCTTCCAGCGAACACACAATCAAACTGTGAATCTTATCTGCCAGTTGGTCTCTGCATTCCTTCAGTACCCAATTTGAAATTCCATCTGGTCCTGGGGCTTTCCTTACATCTTGAGTTTCCAATAATTTGTACACTTCCTGCACTTCCACTTTTATATCTTTAATCACCTTATTCCTAGTCACTCCCTCCCTCTCCACAAACTCCCCTTCATTAGTAAAAACTGATTGGAAACGTTTGTTCATTATTTCAGCTTCCATTGCCGCATCATTGTAGACCTCTCCTTCTACTTTCAGTTTGGCGATTCCTTCCTTTTGTTTCAATTTGCCATTAACAAATCTATAAAACAATTTGGGTTCATCCTTACATTTGTCGATTATACCTTTTTCAAAGTTCCTTTCTTCCTCTCTACAAATTCTTGTATATTCATTTCTAGTTCTTTTATATTCTTCCTTTGTTCTGTTATTAGCTCTCTTTCTCCATTTGTTCCACGCCATGTCCCTCTCATTTCTCGCTATCATACACCTTCTATAAAACCACTCCTTTTTCCTGTATTCTTTCCCACTTACTCTTGGAACATATTTTTCCACTCCTGAATTATAGAGGTCTAGAAAGATATCCCACTTCCTCTGAATCTCTCTCGCTTCTCTGAATTTTCTCCAATCTGCATTTTCAAAAAAATTTTCTCAATTCTGTAAAGTTTGCTTTCCCAAAGTTGTATCTTCCCTACCTATGGAGCTCGTCTCTTGGCACCACATTCCCTAGTATCATCTGGAACTCAATGACCACGTGATCACTTTTTCCTACAGAACACAGATATTTCAAGGATTCAATTACATCAGGTTCTTTGGTTAGCAGTAAATCTAATCTTGCTGGGGTGTCATCACCTCGAAATCGTGTCATTACATTATTTATCACAATGTTTAACAATATAGTGCCCCACGAAGCTTCGTCACCTGGGTCCCATTCCTCCCAGTTCACCTCTTTACAATTAAAATCACCCATTAGAATTATATTGCTGCTTTTCTCAATCACTTTCTGCAGATAACTAACCATGTCTGACAACATCTCCTGGTATTCATCATCAATCCATGCTCTTGTCTTAGGTGGAACATATCTATCTATCAATCTATTGCCAGACGCCTCAATCCCGAACGGGGTGGCCACAAACAAATCGCCTCCATGTCACTCTGTCCCCTGCCATTTCACTACCACGCTCCCAACTCACACCCCCCTCTCTCATATACCTCTCCACTCCATCCCTCCATCTCATCCTCGGCCTCCCCCTCCCTCTCGCCCCCTCCACCTCACTCATATACACTCTCCTCATCAATCTTTCACTCTCCATCCTCTCCACATGCCCAAACCACATTAACGTGTTTCTCCTAACGCTTCCCATCACATCCTCAACCACACCACAACGCTCCTTCACTTCATCATTTGTTAGTCTCTCTCTCCATGTGACTCCACATGCTCCTCTCAAATAACTCATTTCCACTGCTCTCACTCTTGACTTCTGTCCTTCCAACAGGGTCCAAGCTTCACTTCCATATGTCAGAGTTGGTATCACAATACTGTCATGTAACAGCTTTTTCACTTCCATGCTCACCTCCCTGTTTCTTATCACTGCTTTCAACAAACCAGCAACCTTCCTTCCCTGCTCCACCCTTTCGAGCACTTCACCCTCCAGACTACCATCCTTACTCATCACACTGCCCAAGTACTTAAATTCACTCACATTCTCCATATCCTTCCCATCCAATCTCACTGTACACTCACTGGCTTCACTTCTCTTGAAGACCATCACTTTACTCTTTCCCACATTCACCTTTAGATTCCGTTTCTTACACAGTCTCCCAAACTCATCTACCAAGCCTTGCAGCTCCCCTTCGTCTTCACTCAACAACACAGTATCATCTGCAAACAACAGTACAGGGAGTTTCCAAACACTGCCCTCTCTCACTAGGGCCACTCCAACATCCACTGCCCGACCTCGTATCTCTTTTATAACCCCATCCATATACAGATTGAACAACCATGGAGACATGACACATCCTTGTTTCAATCCAACCTTCAAATGGAAAGATTCACTCAGTTTGCCATCCACACGCACTGCAGCCTTAGCACCCTCATACATACTCTTCACTGCCTTCAACAACTTC